>CAJNOQ010003609.1:0-19706 GCA_905250885.1 Didymodactylos carnosus
ACATTTTGCAAATGCATTTCAAATTTTGCATAAACCTAGAAAAAATTGTGAATGTTTTTCTTTCATGATGATCATACTTTTTGTTGTAGGTGGTGATGGAGACATAAATGTCAAATATGCTTCTTGATAAAAAGTAGTCGTAAAATATAGATTTTCTTCTTTCACTTCTACCTGTGGAAAAAAGTGAGAGGCTATTTTTACCCGGAATCTTTTTTCATTAAAAAAACAATTTTTTATATGAAATTTAGATACAAAACTGTAGATAGAATAAAGGATTTAAATGACAGAGAATAATGCAATCAGTCACAGGGTCCACATAATCTCTCAGTCAGTAGTTTGAACTTTATTTTTACAGCAAACTTTATACATTGCATCTTTTTAAAATATTTTATTCATGGAAGTTACTAGTACTCCAACATTTACGGTAAATGGTGTACATGTAAGTGATCCATCGTGGACATTGGATAACTGGAAATCGGTTATTAATCTTCTTAATTTGCAATGTCGATCAGGTCAAACGTTGTGTAATTTTGCTCACAATATGAATCAATGTTGTTTACTTAAAGACATTTGCATTCAAAATGTTGGATGTATAAGATAAATATAAGAAAATTTTATAAAGAAAACTCGCTTCGAACGTAAATGCTAACATTTAGAACTTGAAATTTTATTTAGAGTAAACAACAACATCTTTGCCGTGTCTTATGGTTCATAAATGTTGAAATTATCGGTTCAGAAAAAGAAAAATCGCCGTATACTGTATTATCGTAGATGGTTTGGTTTTAAAATAAATTCTTCATCTTAGTATTCTATTAGAATTCATCATTTGCATTGATTGCATGTCAGGTAGTTCTTATTGAAGTATCTGCTCCTGTTGGTATCGTCGATTAGAGGAGAACGCGCAACGATAGCTGCGAGAGAATGTCAACTCTTGTCTAGTGATGCGATGGAATTCGATATTTTTTCGAGAAAGAGCGGTTACCAAACACCCGATTATTCATTCATTTTCTTTTCTAAATTTGAAAAGTGAAATATGTTCAGTCCGTTCCAATTAATGTGAACGGTAATAAGCTGTTTTTAGTGACAGTAATAGACGTCAGATATGTGTTTGTTATTACATTAGTAAATAATAGACTGCCGTTTCAACATTGTCACATCGTCAGCCCCCGTCGTAAACGTAGATGCCTTTGGGATGCACATCATTATACTTGTAGTATGCGTCTTGAGTTTTGATTGTTGCTGTAATACGATAATCTTGTCCACCGATATACGCACACATTTTGTAGCTAAAATGCCGAGCACAAGCAGATATGCTATGGCAGTGTGATGAGGAGTATCGATCTTACATGTCTTGTCCAACCATAAGTGTATCCGGCAAATCTTGAATTTTCGTGCCACCGACTTTGGTACTCACTGTAATTATGGGTGGTCTTTCTTTAAAGCGATTAATAAGTCGTTTTCGGCAACTGCTACAACACCAAAAAGGTCTGGTAAAGAAATACTAGTGAGTCAGAACAAGATGTTTGTGGAATTAATGCTAAACTCGTACCTGATTCATTAGTGACAGGATCACGCAATGGAAAACAATCATTCAAGTAGACATCACCATTGTAGTGGAGAGGCTTCACCCACTGGAAAAAAATTTACGAATTCCTGCGTATTAACGCAGGAATCTGAAAAAATTCTGTGAATGTTGGATATATACTGCAGGTTTTATACTGCAGGTTTCCGACCTGTCATCACTTGTAATACACAAGATATCTGACTACGCAAATCCTGCAACGTCTGCAGGATTTTCGCGTGATGATAAAAAGTAATAGCTTGCCGATTTTGTCCCGCATGACTGTGCTGCAGCATCCTGCAATCTTTTCTCACCAATGTCTCTCCAGGGTGACTGTGGTGGAACTTGTCTGTATTTTTTATTTTTTAAAAGTTAAGTACTTTTTTCTTATAAAGTTGCAAAAGCTTTTCTCGTGTCGAATATACTTCCAGAAAATGTGTACCTTAATACTTTTAACCATAATTTATCAATGTTTTTACCGAAGTTTTTAAGTATGTACCCTTCAACAGAGTATTCAAAGCTGAAGAAATTAGAATAGTTTGATATCTCCGCTTTGCTATACATCTTTTTGTCACAATAGTGAGATCATTCTAATGACTTTAATTACATATCGATGGAAGAAAATAGAATACTCCTGACATAAGAAAGATCTTTTCAGCTATCTATTAATAGTTTGATTTTGTACACATGAAAATACGTGTTAGAATTAAAGTATTAAGGTATACATTTTCTAGAAGGTTATCAGACACGAGAAAAGTTTTTGCAACTTTATAACAAAAAAGTACTTAACTTTCCAAAAATAAAAAATACAGACAAGTCCCTTCACGGTCACCCCCGACAGACATTGGTGAGAAAAGATTCCTGGATACCGCAGGATAGACATGGAGAACAAAATCCTTTTTCTTTCAGTCAACAAAATCCTGCCAGATCTCATAGGAAAAAACTTGTGGATTGAATAAGTCAAAGAGTCTTTTTCTCAAATCGGAAAAACAACTTTTTGACTTGAGTCAGTTGGAACTGAAGAAAACAGCATTCTTTAAATCGAGTTTTTGAGGAATTTGAAAAAACTGTTTGTCCCTCAGAATTTGATTAAAGACAATTGCTCTGCTCATGTTTTCGTTCCAACATGCTTTATTGTTTGTTCAAGACCAAAATTTGGTTCAGAACGTTTTCGTCTCGAAAAGTGAAAGGATAAATTTTTTCTTGATAGTTTATTCTGGAACAATGAAAATTTTCCTGTTTAAACAGTCTCATGTTCTGTTTTGAACACTCAGTCATCCGCTCTACAGACGGAAAATTAAAAGGTTTTATTGAAAGTTCAAAAATGGTAAAAACCGGACGATGTGAAAAAATTGATTTCCGAAACAAACGGCAATGATGAGGAATGAAACTTTTTTTAAAAACCATGCCTCAAAATATCGTCTATAAACCTGCAAAAAAAAGATCAAATAAAGGCCTTCCTTTTTAGCTTCTGTCGAAAGCGAATGAATTCTGTAGAATACCGAAATTAACTGGTGAGTTGAATAACTCCTACCTAATGAAATATTCTGTTGCATTCTTCTGAATGATCCAGATTAGACATGGGCGGGATCGGGACCAGAAAATTTTTTTACCGGGACCGACACTAGAATTAAGGTTTTTTTACAGTTGCGAAAAATCAGCTACAACCTGACCTGTTCTCCATACTTAAACAGAAACGTTGTAAAAAATCGTTAGGAAGTCTTACAGTTCGATCTTATGTAACTAGCAGAGCTCTGTATGACTCAAAATTCTGAGTCGAGTCCAGTCCAGTCCATGGATTGAAAACTCTAGTCCACTCCATAGTCCAAAATCCATAGTCTTGAAAGCTTGAGTCCAGTCCAGTTCGAGTCCATAAACTCAAAAAATTCCCAGTTCAGCCCATATTCTTTCGACCGTTGCGTGAAATCAGCTAAAACTTGACCTGTTCTCCATACTCAAATAGAAACGTTGTAGAAAATCGTCAGGAAGTCTTACAGTTCGATCTTATGTAACTAGGCATGCACCGGTTATTTTGCTTATATGATCAGAAGAACAAGCATATCTCATCCATTAAGGGACAAATAACAAGTAACTTTCGATTAGAAAACTCCTGAACTTTCCGACATTAATAGAGTATTTTATCCGTGTGAGCAGAATTACTTTAAGGTAGCTGGCTTTTCGAAAAAGTTTTACTTTCCGATTAAAAAGCAAATCGAAAATTACTTTTATTATATAGGAAAATAGAGCAAACATTTCTGACCAAAAATGAGATATTTCGTGGTTTCCAGATTTCTAGGTAACGAAACATCGCAGAGAGCTCGGAAAGGTCTTAACTTGAAGCTGATATATGTGGCTAGAGGCTGACGGAGCCCGATTTTTGATATTCTGTCTATGATTAGAAAAACATCTTTACCAAAGTTAATAAGACTTTTTCGAATTTTGGACTTTTGACGCTGACCATTAATTTGAAAAGTAAAATATCAAAAATCAGGCTCTAGTCACATATGCTTTCGTCAATCTGAGACTAGCTCGAGTTCTCCACAACGTTTCGTTACTAACTACGAACAGCTCCATTTTGATCACTGTTGTGGCGACATCTCACAAACCATGCGCGATGGAACCAAACAAACACTATACTTTCACAAGATCAGCATCTCCTAAAAGTTTGGTCAAGATCGGATTTATAGTTTCAGATAGGCTTCTGACGGTGGTGGGTGAAAGCTTTAAAAGCTGGGACCAGAATCATAAAAATCTTCCTGGACCCGGACGCGATCGAAACAACTTTATTTAACCGGGACAGAAAAACCTTAATTCCGCCCCTATCTAGTCCAAATGGAAAAAGAACAGAAAATATTTCGATTTATTTATTAAAAATTAATTAACATCAATACTAATCGCAAAATAGTGTAATAAAATCATGTTATAAAATGTTTCAAAAAATTAGATACAGAAACGTACAACGAGAAGTTTGAGCATTATATTTTAGAAAATGAAAACGTCTGTCAAAAAACTAATTTTTATTAAAGAAAACTTGTTCAGATCAAAATCGTTTGCTCGAAGTAGTAAAGTGGAAAAATTTTCTTATGTCTTTATTTTCGTTTTTGTGAACATTTACTGAATATTTTTTCCAATATCGAGTGACAGTGGACACGATTGAATCCTCTCCCTGAAAGTTGAATCTAAATGATTAACTACCATCAGAATAGCAGGAAAAAACATCATTTTAGCAAGTTTCTCAATATCATCTGCATTATGATTATTAGTAGAGCTACAATCAGATACACGTTTCCCGTCATCTCTTTAAGAATTTTTAAAGGAGTCCTGTTTCTTGTCAAAAAAGTAAATTTTGGTAAAAATATCGATTATGACAAAAACACATGGTAAGATATAGCAAAATTTTCTGTTTTTAATGGCCTACTTTTGATCTCCACAAGCTTCTTTCACAACAGAATTGTATGAAGAAATGTTTTGCGAATTATACTTATAAGTTTTACTCCGAAATTTGAGTATGACTTTTAGTTTCGACAGGAGATGCAACAGTACGAGTTTAATTACAGATTCAGACTCGGTTCTTTCTATTTTCGTGGCCACAAACTTCCAAACCATCTCTCGCTCAAACTAAAAGTCATACGCAAACTTCAGAGACATCTTATAAGATTCACAAAACATTTCTCTATAAAATTCTGTTATAGAAGAAGCTTATGCCTCTTTTGAACTCTTTCTAACTACAAACTTTTTTTAATGAGACCACATCATTAACAGGTACCTGTTGTATAACTCTACTCAAACAGAATATGTTTTCTTAGATTTAACCTTAAACTTTTTTGTCATTGAAAGTGAAACATCTGTCTGTGATCAAAGTTCATCCTATATAATCGTTTACACCTTAATAGAAATTTAGAAAATGAGTTCTGAATATCTTCTGAACTTAATCTTGTTACAATACTCGTTTCGAAAGAAACAACTTAATAAATACCTCATATTAACACTTTAATATTTAGCGGTGTTCAGATATTATCCTAGTACAGAATTATAAATCGAAAATCGTATAAGAACTCAATAGTAGCTTACGAATATCCGTTGCAGGACCCTATGGTTGAGATGTATTATCTAAAAATACATTTTTTAAAAATATAAATAATTCCAAAACCTAATGCATGCTTCTTATGTAAATAACATAACAGATTTCATCAATGGAACTAACTTTTGATCAATACTGGCATCATTTACGAAGTGTCGCATATCTATTGCCAAAATTTGAAAATTCAACACTCTTCGTGATAATTTTGTAAATAAATTTATCGTTTTAATATAGCCATACTGATTTAAACAATATCGCCATAAAAGGTCCGTAAATATATTTTGTGTTTTATAAGCGCTTAATGGATCATTTAAAATTGGTTCACGCATAGATTCATAAGCGCAAAAGCCTTTTGAACATATTACTAATATAATTAATATTTTAACAATAATACGATCGTATTCGACAATTTGAATTACATCTTTCATTACGGTAATTGTTCGTTGATAAAATTCTAAGTTCATGTTTGATATAAAATCTTTTGCGTCAAATACACCATCGTCTGTATTCTCTTCATGAAATGTATCATTCAATGGATCGTATATTAGAACACCATGTACAAATATTGCTCCTAACATATTGTATTTGATTAGTGTCACTTTGTCGTCTTCATTTAAATCGTGAAATTCACGAATTTGTTTACAATAGGCTATAAGTCGAAGTGACGCAATGTTTGTTGGCACATTAATAAGCAAGTCGGTGGTTGCTATTTTTTGCATGAAAGGATAATGAATTTTACCTACTACAGAATTTAAACTAACCGCATTACAATAAGCTGTTTGAATTTCATTCAATTTATTCCAATCGGATGATGTTAGAATGGCACTGACGGAAGATTGTGATAAAGAATTTGGATCAGAAGATTGTTCATCAGACGACTGAAAAAGACGGACTATTGCAGTTTCAGCTGTAAATTATTTAAAAGAGAAAGAACTCTGCTATATTTTGAATAAAACTGCTGATAGAAGACAGTTACGATTTTCGTTAATCGATCAGACTCTGGTGTATCTTTTTTGTAAGAAAAAATAATTTAATAGCTTTTTTCGAAAGTCAAAATATAGTGTGGGTGATTGCGACATGAATAACTCGAGAACGGAATGAGCTATGGAGATCGAATTTTCGCCATCGTGTAGCCAAGACCGGGGCACGTAATAATATGCAGAAATCAAAATTTTTGCGTGGATCTCTGGAAAACAAGCTTATAGCTCCAAAGTTTTACATAGAAATCTATCAGTTTTTTCTCATATATGGATAGTCCAAGATGTCCCCTACAAAACCAGATCCAATCTCGAAAATCTATGGTTCGGGAGCTATGGGCGTGTTTCTTCAAGCCTTAGGACTCCTCTGCTGTTAAGTTTGGAACTATCAGAAACGAATGAAAACATAGGTTATCGACTATGCTGAATCTGGTGGCAACATTTGTTTTTCAAAACAGTTCCAGAAACCTAGTGAAAACGTACATTAGGTGAAATATTCCATTGTTGCCTGTTTTCTAGTAAAATTCAAAAATTCATAACTCAGTCAAGATCAATCCAAGTTACGTCAGAATATCAAGATGTACTCTATTTTATCTGCTCCATACTATGCAGTTCAACAGAAGCTTTGAAAATACGCTGGTTTCTGAAAGGGTTTTCCAGAAATCTTCCGAAGTACAACAATGTTTTTTACTATTTTCAAGTAAAAATACCGTTTGAAGCAGATAAAATAGAGTAAATCTTGATATTCTGACGTAACTTGGATTGATCTTGACCGAGTTATGAATTTTTGAATTTTACTGGAAAATAGGCAAGAATGGAATTAAACTATCAATTGCTTAACTGACCTAGACCGTATGAGTGATATTAATACTCGATCTCTTCCACATACTCATACTATAACAACCGGTCTATTATCCACTTCCCATGAAACGTCCGATACTATCGACTTTTTTTCCTGAAAAAAAGCTCTTCTGTACTGGAATAAAAATTGCTAGATTTTATGATAACTATTTCGTCATTCTAACATGGTCAGAAAAAAACTATTAAAATTCATTTGAAAATCTAAAATCCATTGAATTTTATCCATTTTTTTTCTCAGCATTATCATTTTTTTTAATTTTATTTCTATATAATACCTGTAATACAACTTTTTCTTTCTTTCATATTTTCATGTCAAAGGTCATGTTTCTAAGGTCATGTTAAAACAATTTTAATACCACACTCAAATTAACTTTTACTCATTTTGGGTATAATTATAGGTTTTTCGTATATCACAGGTCTCCCATAATACACTGAACTAATCAGACGGACTCTTTACTGCTGTAAATGGTCAAGCTGATGTAACTATGAAATGAATGAAACTATGCAATGAAAACTTATAGAAAAATAATATATTTTTTTCTCACCTGCATCACTTCACGAATATTTAATTGATAATTATCCGATAATTGTCTCAGTCGACGATTTTCTTCAATTTTTCGTTTTTTTCTTTGCTTTTCTTCATTGGTCAAGATCCATTCCTTGCGCATTCCTACATACAAACGTAAACATGACACAATATATAAATGCTTAAGTCGATTTAATTTTTTAAGGTTAAATTAGTTTTAAGATGTCAATTAGTAGCATATTTTTTTTTCTCATAACGTCTCATTTGAGATACAATCCATATTTTAACAAAGTATCTCAGTTGAGAAACCAATATTTCTGCGAAAATATTCGTTTCTCAATCGAGATACAATTTTGACACTTGCGTTCAAACCGGAGTTAATAGATATTTACCCAATTTAAAACATTTTTGTAATCGACAACGTTTGCATCGTTTTCTCTTCTCTAGATTTATTACACAATGACCATTTGAATGACATTTTAGACGATCCTGAAAAAAACATTGTAAAATAGTTTCTACATTATTAACAAAAAGTTATGTTCTACCATTGATTTTAATGCATTACGACGGAAAAAGGCTTTGCATGATTCACATGTTATCCTACAATATACATCACCTTGAATAAAGTTAATAATACTTTAAGTCATTCATTATACATACGCATCAAAATTATATCCATGTGCATTGCTGCCACATACCACACATGATAAAACCAGTTTTCGTTTAGCAGTTAAATTATCATCGCATGTAGGAAAAGAATTAAATTCAGAAATTTCTAACATTAAAAAAACGTCAATACAAATCAAATAAAAACTTTTTTATATCTTAAAATAAAAATATAAACATTTGAAACATCAGCTAATGCTATCGTATATTTTGTAAACGTTTTTACATTATACACTTGAAATACTCAAAACTGTATGATTAAACTCGTCGTATGATAGTCTCGTCTAATGAATCATAGCGGTCTCCCTCAAAAAACTGAATCGTTGATTTTCATCCGAAGAACTTTCTAGGAAAGTACATAGATAATTAACTTTCTCATCTGACAGACAAACGAATGTTGAAGTAATGACTATTAGAATAATAGCCATGGAATCAGCAAATATTCGTCTTTCGTTGACTCCCAGATGAAAAAAAGTAACTTCGCTCACTATTTATTTGATAATTAAAGAAATAGCTTTGAAAAAGTCAGGAATATAGTAGACGTTTTTTAAAGGGTTATGTTAATTTATTTCTTGATTCTTCTATTGATTTATTTCTAATAAAAAAAACATATAAAAGTTAGATATCATAGAAAAACATCCGTAATTTATTTTTAAACAGTTGTAAAACTACATGAATGTTCTCAGTGGAATCTTCTTTATTTTATTTTTTAAATAGAACAGAAGAGAACAGAAAAGAAAGAAAGAACAGAAAGTCAATTTTTTTTCCTCTTCTAGTAACTGAAAGTTAAGTAGAAAAGTGTATTAACAATGTAATTTAATTGTAATAAAGTGTTTATTTAAATACTGTCTTATCTCTACTTACAATGATTCATTATTATTTTATTTTTATCATATGTTGAGTACACACGTACAAATGATACTAATATATCACAAAAATGATGTTAAAATTTTATCAAATCGTGAAATATCTGTCTAGAATTGAATAACTATTTATTTTATTATTATATTCCTTCGAAATTCACAAAAACGTAGTCTTCATATTTTCTTATTCTAAAAATAAACACCCCTTTAACGCTTTACGGCTTCATGTTTCGAACACATATCGAATAGAGAAGAGATGAATGTGAATAAAAGTAGCATGTCATAACTGGTAAAAAAATATTTTTCATACAGAATAAAATTGTTGATGATGCATTAGTTATCTCGTCTTTTTTTTTTTCGCTTGTTTGCTATAAAAACGTGCTTGGCAATATACAATAACGACGAAAATACTTTTTATTACAAAAAAAACATTTTGATCCTGTTGCTTCTTAGACGCGTCTTACCAATATAAAAAAGAAAAGAAAATGCTTTCTGTTCTTGACAAACAGAAAATATTTTTATCGAAGTGATGTGTCGACACATTGAATGTATTTCTTGCCTTTCAAGCACACATGCATACCTTTTCTGTTCTTTCATTTCTTCTATAACATCATGGTAGTAGATATTATCAAAGCGAGTCATTTCTTTCATTAACGACGGAACCATTAAGTTAGACGATGCACAGATTTTCGAATTATAAAAAAGCATGAGGACGAGATACTAAGAGGCCTTCGCAACTTGACGAATATATTTATTTGTATTTTTCATATAATCATTGTATCGTGTCTGTCGTTGACTCTTCTCTGTTTGATGCAAGCGTATGTTTCATCGATAACATTGTTATTATTAAAGGGCAACAATAGAAATAAAAACTTTAGTGCAAATGCGGCTGAAATACCCTTAACTTGGTTTAACATGATTAAGAGTAGTTTATTGTTCTTAATAAACTCTTAATCATGTTAAACTAAGTTAAGAGTTTTTCAGTCGCAATTGCACTAAAGTTTTTACGTCTATTCCATGAAGTACAGAAAAACGAGGGTTTAATCTCGATTTGTCCTAATTACTCACATTCACTTATGATTCCGATATGTTAGAGTAAAGAAAAGTGGACAATTCTATGCTTAAATACTGGAAGAATATTTCGATATTTACCTTCAGTATTAATTTAATTAGAATTAGTTAAACATGCATCATTCTCAATTTAGCCTTGTTTTCTTAGATGTCTTATAGGGTGTCCAGTTTGTCTGATCAGATATCTGTAAGTAAGAAACTCTTTGCCTGTTTTTCTCTTGATGAGTGGAAGAAATCAAGACTGCGAGCTTGGAGAATGGGAATTACTCTGAAATTTTTCGAAGAATTAGTGGCCGCTGCATACTATGTGATGTAGCAAAACAAAACGGTGATTTATTTAAAAAATCTAGCTCTGGTCTTCAAACCTGACCAGTGCCTGTTTCTCCGAAAATACCAAGATTAGGCAAAAAGTCAAGACGAGATCAAGATTTACTATTTGTCTGATCAGAAGACGAAATAGATCATCTTGATTCGATTTTATCACTTTCTTGTTCTGATCTTGAAGCCGACCAGAACAAGAAAAAAAATAGGCAACAGACACCTGTAAGTAAATAGGTGTTTACTCTATTTTCAAGACCAGACATACTGGACATTCTCTAAGCTGCACTGTAAAAAGTAAAGTGTGCCCGGGGTATACTAAACTTGGACTTTTTTTGCACACTGAAATCATATAAAACACGTCGCCATGTCTTACGAAGGCATCTGAATTCCACTTTTATGCGTCCATAGTGTCTTCGTGAAACATCGTGGACGCTTAGTCAAGGCACCTTCGATGTATTCTCCCATGTAAATCAGATGCATTTTTGATACATAAAGTAAGATATTCAATGCATCAAATACGCCGAAATGCCTTACTAAAACGGACGACTGAAACATATAAAAACGAGATGAATAAGTCTACCTAACATGGACAAATAGAGTAGAAAGATGTTAGTTTTTCTTCTTGGAGGAAACAAAGACTCACCTGTTTGTTAGTTATAGGATTTTTAACATCCAAATAGATCTAAGTATACGGATGAGGATAGCCAATGGACAAACTGCCGTTTTTACCAAATGAGTTCTTTCAAAACCATATTTCAGTACATCATAGGACCAAAATGCGAAATTAGATTTCCGGCTAATTTTACACAACATACAGAGCCAAACCAAAAGCTCTTCGTTTTGGTTCAATTGAGACACAGACTCTATACAGATCTGAATTTCATAAAGTACAATACACTAAACGAACGCAATTAAGTATCGAAGAAGAACTCAGAATGGATAAGCAAGAAGAGAAGCCTGAATTTTGGATGAAATAACTGGGTTCACTAGAATCTATAAGACAATGGAGAAGGAAGAGACGAGCACATATATATATTTGGTTCACTACTGATATAATATATCAGTAGTGAATCAAATATATTCTTTTTCTTATTTTAACTTGAATGATAACTACTTATTCAGAATAAGTGCACAGAGAGCGAGTTGATATGAATAGAATTACGTGTACTTATTTTGAGCTCTCACTCACTCTAACTAATTTTGAGATATATTGCATCATGTTCCCGAAGAGAGAACCGGGTAAAACATGGTGAAATCAGAATCATAACTGTCATAAGAAAATTCATTCAAGATGAGTTTGCTTGCCCATAGAATTTGTGTTTTTAGTGTTCTTGTGGCCAGAAATGAGCTTTCAAGAGATGAAAAAATAAGATTTCTACCTTTCTTAAGGCCAAGACCTTGACAAAGAAGTATAAAAGAAGTTTTTCGCAGGATTTTTTCTTGTCATTAGCGAATCTTTATGGCGAGACTTGATTGCATTATGTTCTCGAAGAAAAGTCCGAGTAAAACATGATGTTATCAGGGCTGAAAGGGGATATTCGAACAGAAACTGAACGACGAACTTCATCACTTTTAATTCAGTTCTTTACTAGATATAACCCTGAATGAGCACCATTTTTTGTTCCAAGAGTTTATGCTAATTCTGATTTTCAGTATCATCTTTTTAAAGCTCGCAGATACTGGTTTTCTCATAGGAGACAGACTACGCTGAATATCAGCCTAGTACTGACTAAGGTAGCTAGCAGTGAATGAATGAAAGAACGCCGAAAATCATTTTCCAATTCAGGACATTTATTTCGACACAATTAAGTTTATTCTTCATTGAAGAAGACCATGAAAACATGTGCTCTTTTCAGAAAAAGACACAAGCATGGTTCGATTCGCCATAGTCTTTTGAGTATGTTCATTCTAACCCTTGTACCTCAGTTGGTATAAGTGACAACTCAAATAGTTTTACATAGATCGGTAGTTCTGATTGTCAGCTACGACGCTATCTCAAAAGTTTTACTTAATTTTAGAAACTAACTTTGAAAAACACGAAATACGCAACCTAATAAGATTAGTGTCGAAATTAGGGCATGTGTATACAGTGATATCACATTATAGTCAATACCTTTATATTTTGTTGTGTATATACTTGCATATATACGAAAAGACAACGAATTTCTTATAGTCTATATATTTGATATGTCTGCCTTGTAAGAACAAACACGTAGGTAAAGTCAGCACCAGATTCGAATATTTTCGCCCCAGATTCATTTCTGAACTTGGCCCAACCTGGAAATGACTTGGTCCAATTACAGCTCAACAAGCTCTACAAAACCCTGTACTTCCTTTCTCAAAACAAACAGTGGTTTATGAGAAAAACTTAAAAAACTGGTTTTTATAACAAGAAAAATTACGGTTTTTCAGTAAACAATTCACAGATTCATTCAAAGACTTGGTCCAAAGCTAAATTGCACATCGTTCGATAGAGCTCATCGAGACGCATCCAGAAGTGTCCTCTGATGACCTTCAACTCAAGAAAAACATTAGAAATTGTTTCAAATATTCTCTTTCTTTATGATGGTTTGTCGAAAATGAGCTATTTTTCTCAGATGTTTTGTGATGAATGGGAATATTCTTGGATGTAGGTAAATGCGTCTTGCTCAGAAATTTGATATAGTATGTAGCAGAACTCCTGCCGATCCACTCGACTCGATGACGCGAACCGGGACCGACCCATCTCGGGCCAGGTCGGATCGAACCAGTCGCTCTTTTTTCTCGAGCCGTGCGGGCCTGCGAGAAAAGTTTTTAGTTCGGCCGGATCAGTGTTTTTTAGGGTCCGGCACGGCCTGAGAAATTTTAAAAGTTTTCTTCATATCATTAGAAAATTAGGCTCAAGCTCCGCGCTGAACCAAATGAGGCCAAACGTGGGTTTTAGATGTAGAATTTTACGGCGAATCCGACAGCGGGCTTCTAATAATTACATCTTGAACTTTTGACAGAGCGCCACAGTAGCTGTGATTTTCATTAACAAATTTTAACTTCTTTTTCTGCTCTGTTGATCTTTTTCTTTTCTGCTTGCCATTGCTTTTTATTTTCCTCTCTATAGACATAAAGTTTAAGGCCATACTGCTCGCTATATACATCTAGATTTTGATTGGCGCATGCACATTCAATCAGCAAAAAATTGGCATTTCTCCTATATTTCGACTGATAAAGTAAATTTGGTTTAAAAAGATAAAATATATATACACACACGTTTTTTCTTCAAATTCAGCTCGCATATTGGAGATAAATTTCGACTTTTTCGATCTTGAATTCTTCTCGAAATTTGAAAGATGAATGAATAATTATGAACATTCGCACTATCACCTCTCTTTCGATCAGTCTTCATTCCAAGCTCTCTCTCACCTGAACCTCACGACAAAAATAATGAAATTTTGCTTTAGATTGATTTACTAGATATAATTTTAGGACGGTCGCTTTTATCCAGTTATTGTATTGAAGTTGGAGCGAAAAACAGTTTTTTACATCATGAGTTCTCGTTTATAGCAAGGATTGTTTTCTAATTTGAAGTGCATTAGACAAGGGAGATCAACACTGTTTTCGCAGCTAGTTTCAAATATTTTCGTTTCACAACTTTGTCAATTTTTTTATGAAAAAACGTTTTCTACTTTACTAATTTCGCGATAGGAATTCTTTCGAATCCGACCTTCTTAATCGATAGTCCCCTTCTCAGAACAAGAGATCATCCCCTATCAGAATATCTCTGGTGACAATGTTTGTCGAGGTCTCCTCCACGATTAGCGACTCAAAACGATTTGAGTTGGTCGCTAGAATAGAAGAACATGAGGGTCTTGGCTCCTAGAGTTTAATCAGAATAACATAACTTTTTCGCCTGTACTTCATACTACAGTACAACTCGTGAAGGCCTGGCAGACTAAAACCCAATTGCATATCAGTGAACCTTAGATAAGTTTTTCCTTCTCTTTTATACTTGATGCTCATTTTGACTTTTATGAATTATTCAAAATATTTTTGTAACAGAACTCACACCGTGAGTTAGCGGTTATTAAAAAAATACAGAAATCAAATATAGGTTATCGAAGTAAAGAAGAAATACAAAAAACGAATTTTATACATTTTCTTCCAAAGAAAAAAGGTTTATCTGGGCAACAGGAGAAAAAGAATGTTTAGAACGACAACAATAAGAACGAAAAAAAGATCTTTTAAAACAACAACAATAAAATGATAATCCGAGAAAAAAAATAAGGGAAACACCGGAGAAAACAAACATTAGAATATACGATTTAGATAAAGAAAAACTTGAATGATGAATAATTAATGTATTATTTGTCACATTATGCATGTTACTATAGCTTTCATCAGATAAAGAGAAAGAAGAAAAAACACATGGTGAAAAAAAAGCAAAAAGAACAGCTTTTTCAAAAACAGTATTATATACATTATATATGAATTTAAAAGAAAAAAGAGAAGAAGGATTAGAATATTTTAATTTATGTACACATTGATTTAACTTATCATTTGAATAAAAAAGAGATAAAAACGATACGTTACATACTGTTTTGATTGTTTTAAATAATAAAATTTTAAATGTTTCATTTATTGTTTGTTTATAAACATCTTCAACTTGAAATAATTCCCGTATAACCTTTCTTTCATCGGATGTGACGTTAACAATAAAAAATGATACCAAATCACTACCAATAGTGGCACAATCGTTAATTGTTTTACAATGATCTTCATCTGAATCCCCACAACATGCAAATATCGATGAATGATAATAATCTAATACAGAACAAATATTGGAATCACTCTGAACATAATAAGCAGATAACCATAATAACATAATAAACGATAAACTCAATACTAATCTTGCCATCGCGCCCAATACCAAACCTAGATTGAAAAAAAAAGAACANTCTGATCAATTACAATAAAAATGTTTTTCCTCTGGTTGAAATACGTCAGAACGAGCATAAAAACAGTTTTTAGGAAAAGTTTTAGTGGGGAAAGGAGAACTTATGGAAAACAACTTCATTCATCTATCGAAATTTATTTATAGAAAAACAGCTTAGTTTTTCATTTTCAATAAATATAAGAAAAACATTGTTTTAGACGGGAATATTTTAAAGTTAAGTCCATTTTAACCACTAAATCCGAAGATGCGTAAAAAACTCTCGTATAATACATAGTAGAGGTATAACATAATGCAGATATCGAACAGGACTGCAGCCTAGCGAATCAGCACGATACACTCACTGTTCTACTACTCCTAACTAAGTGAACTTGTTGACTATCATCGAAAAATGATGGTAATTGTGTGTTCGTGATTTCTGCTCAATATATTATTTCGTATTCTTCATCAGAAATTTTCATTTAACGATCCATATATCAGAAAACTTCAGCTTTGTGTAACTTTCACAGATCATCATAGGACTTATTATAGTGCGATCATAGTTTCTGCCATTTCAGCCTTTAGGAGAGAAGTATGACTCGCAAGACTCTTTTTTATGAAAAGTTTTGGTGAGAAAAGTAGAACTATCTTATAAAAAATAAGTTGACTCATCTATTGTAATTTGTTTATAGAAAAACGGCTCAATTTTTCATTTTCAGTAAATAAAAGAAAAAGAATTAAATACAAGTGTTTCCGCAAAATCCTCTTTCTCCCAGCGGTAAGTACTTTGAACCAGACGACGAAAAAAGAAATTACTGAGAGTTTTTTTTGTTAAAAAGCAACAGCAAGGTTTTACAAAAAATAGGGTATTCTTAAAGGGCGTAAAATGAAAACGACCTTTGCTGTTTTCTGAAAATTTTATTGCAAATATTTTTCTCTTTATTGTCCGAACTTGTTCTGTCAAAATTAAACATTTTGACAAAAACAAGGTCATATTCAGAATCAGGATTAAAAACTGGGTCGAATGACATGGGTCTCAGGGTTTTGGGAATATTTGAAGTTTGAGTGAAAAGCTCTTTCATCTGTTTCGATGAAAGAGTTTTGATTCTAAAGAAAAGAATAGGCAATAGAGCGTTTTGAGAATAGCTGAGTTCCAACATTTTTTTTTCTGCTCTTGTCAAATTTTTACCTAAACTTTCAAGCAGAATTCTATATACGCCTTGTATGACGAAAATCATAAAGAGAACCTGATGAAATAATTTTACTATTAAAGTAAAGAAAATGCAAAGAGGAAAACTACATAAAAAGACGAATTACCTCAGCTGCTTTGAGTTTGAATAAAAAGGTAATTTGTTGATTATCTGATGGTCTATCAGAGAATTGAATAGTACTGAGACGTTTATTAAATGACTGACGGATTGCGGACCATTGAATTCGCTCTTCAGCAATTTTCCATTGCATCAATTGCTGCTTAATGACACGAATACAATCAGCCACTCTGATATCATTACGAGTATTAGTTCTATCTAATAAATGATGTACAATATCATAATCAAATATAACTCTAATGTTTTCTTCATTTAAAACTACAATTTCGGATTTTTGAGCAAATAGAGATTCGAAAGAATTTGCAGTATTATTTAGTGTTGGATAAATATTTGTCATTGTTTTAACATTAGTTGTAAGATCTCCATCTACCAATTGTGGATACAATTCCGTAGATGGTAAAATATTATTACTAATAGCACTTTCAGTGTCTAGTATAGGATACAGTTGTGTATTATCGATATCAGTATTAAAAATATGAATGTCACTGGATAAATCAACAATAATTTGTGGATTTTGTAAACGTTCTACTTTAATATCGATAATTTTTGTAGACCATAAATCAGAATCTCGTTTTCTCATCTTTTTAAGTTTTTTGTTATGATTAGATCGTAATGTATTTAGTTGACTTTTAACCTCATTCACCATGTCGGATTCGGTAAAAATCAAGTTAGATTTAGTTGCAATCGTTTTCTTGATGTTTTCTTGAATGTTTTCTTGATGTTTTCTTGAAAAACTGGCACACTCTGCTTGAACAAGTAATTTGCACTCATCCAATCTAGTCGCTAAGAGTCGGTTCTGTAAATCGAAAACCACTAAATAAAGAGCTACAAAGTTTAATATCGTTAGTATCAAATCGTTTTAAGGCAGAGTCGCCGTGTTAGAGAATGTGTTTGTATGTAAATTTCTCTAACGAGGAAAGGTTCCCAACTGTCAACTCACTTTTGAGCTCTAAGCTAGTGGTCAATAGGTAATCAAACATGCTGAATCCGACTATGATAAGCATTTGGGCTGCTAGGCCTCCGGAGACCCGGTTTTAGTTGGTAGTACGTTAGTTTGCCGCTGCTGGAACAGGTATGACGACGTTCTTTGGTTCAAAAAGATCTCTTTTGACCAACTCGCCCATTCTACCTTTTGGTTTTTGCAAGCCTAGGTACATCGGGCCCACCAACTGGCCGTCAAGAGAAATGGTTGGCTGCAGTGTATAACTATGGGTTGTGGCATTTTTCGATCGAACACTACCGAACACTTTCTTTTCACCTTCCGTTGTCAGAGTGCGTTTCGAGTACAGCTCTTTTTCTACACTTATCTGATCCGTATTCAGTATCTGCAACGGACTGTAATGAGACGAGGACTTGAAAAAGTTGTCACGGAAATCATTTTCCATTCTCAGAATTTCGCTGGTGTTTTCGATTTCGTGGCGAGTGACAACATTCGTTATTCTGCGCGATACAACGCGACTTTGAAGTTATAGAGCAAATAGTGCGAAGCATGGAAATCGTCTAACTGGACTTCTGTAGCTGCTTTCAGTGCCCATCGTTGGAGATCGACGTCATGCAGAGACAATGCTAGTTCACGAGCGTCCAGAAACTTTTGAAAAACAATTGCATCCACATCAGAAGATTTCTGTCGCTTCGTTCCGTGTTGTTCCAAATACCGGCGAAATCGACTAACATACGCTTTATCGGGAAGCGATTTGTATCTGTTGTGAACAGTATTCCATGATCGACGTCGCTTTCCGTTTTGGTCCTTCGCGTCAGCGAACTCGACTACCTCTTGCATGAATTGTATTGAATAGTTAATAGTTAGTCAAATGACGTGGCTCTTTCTCGCTTGTACTTGCTCCTCCATGAGCCTCTTCCTCCGATTCACCCTCCTCTTCTTCGCTGCCACTCGAATAATCCAAAGGGTCATCATCCACGTCCAGCGTGGTTTCCTCTGTATAGTGACATGCTGTGGCATCTTTGACAGATTTGGTCGTTTCAAATAAACCATCTGCCACTTCGCACTCTTTTTGAGACGTTGGAGATGACGAAGCCAAACCCAGATTGTTACGGACTAAATCGCACAAGCGATTGATTATATTCGAAACGTTCATCTGTGAGGCTGTCTTTAACGAAGGAAAAGAGAGGACAGGATAAAAAAAGAGAAAGCACAGAACTAACTACGTGGCAGAAGAGGAAGGAAGAAAGCAGCTGCGTACGTGGTCAGGAGAAGACGAGAGAAGAAAGGAGAAGAGGCTCTTATGCATGAAATGCATAATATTCCCACAAAGATGAAAAACCGACAACTGACTTGCATACAAAACAAAAAAAAGAGGAGAGAGAGGTGTGCAGAGTATTGTGAAGCGGGATTGCATAGCTGTGTCTGGTAGTGATGTCAGATCCCACCCCGTGTTAAGAATGAATGTGGTGAGAGAAGGAAAGATGGAAGGTCCTCTCCTAGCAATCATGATGACTCCAGTTAAAAGACGTAAAGAACGTAAAGCAGATACACCGTTTTTTCGAAAGGTCGTGGACGGAGTCAAGGTTTAGCTGAATTATGTAAAGA
>CAJNOQ010003610.1:0-19705 GCA_905250885.1 Didymodactylos carnosus
TTTTTGTGGGAGTGTTTCTAAGGTCTAATAAGTATCTAGAAATATTCCCCTCTTCATTCCACATCTAGTCGTTAATTAGTCGATGAAATTCAGGCATGGACCGATTTCATCAGATAATCGCCCTCGTCCTTTTCTGAATTCTCTAATTAGCAAAAGAATTCATTTGTTTGCTATTTTTATTCGCCAAGTTAAATTAACATCAATTAAACTTGGAACATCACATGCAGGTATGTTTGTATTGTTGCAATGTCTAAGATGGACAATCCAATTTTGACGTGTTCTCGCACACTAACAGTTTTTCTATTGAGATATGTTCTTTATCGCTGAAGCTTTTGGTAAAACGTTTTAGCAATATCATCCATTCGATGAACTCGCGTAATTATGGATATCCATGCACTATATTAGCAAGGTTCCTGCTGATTCATTTTCCCTCAATTCTAAAATGGACATGTGTGAGTGGCCTCTCGCCAATATTAACTTAACTTGGCAAACAGATATAAAACAAAGGATTTTTTTGCTAATTAGTAAGCCTTTCTTCTTTTTTACACTTCCTTAAGGTAATTCTTGAAATCTTACTTCTTTTACATGTCCACTATTTTGTAGCACCAACAAATCCTTTACTGAAATTGGCCGATATACGCAAAATAACTGATTTAGTCCATAAGAAAGATCCAGAAATACTTGTTTTAGTTGATAATACATTTGCATCCTCATATTTTCAACTTCCATTGGATTTGGGTGCTGATTTAGTTTTACATTCACTCACAAAATATATGAACGGTCATTCGGATGTTGTGATGGGTTGTTTATGCATGAATTCCGAATCATTATACAAACAATTACAATTCTTACAATATGCTATTGGTGCTGTTCCTTCTCCGTTCGACTGTTATCTAGTGAATCGTGGCTTGAAAACATTAGCTGTACGAATGAGACAACATATGAAAAATGGTTTACGTATTGCGCAGTACTTAGAGAAAAATGAATATGTTGAAAAGGTGATTTATCCGCCTTTAGAATCCCATCCACAACATGATTTATATAAAAAACAAATGACAGGTTTCAGTGGTATGATTAGTTTGTATTTGAAGGGTGGAAAGGCTGAACACAGCGAACGTTTTGTAAAACACTTGAAATTATTTACGTTAGCTGAAAGTCTTGGTGGATTTGAGTCTTTAATTGAGCTTCCAGCTGTGATGACGCATGCAAGTGTGCCAGAAGAACATCGAAAATTATTGGGAATAACAGATAATTTAATACGTATATCAGTTGGACTGGAAGATATCGACGATTTAATTGCCGATATACAAAGCGGGCTAGAATATGCATTGGACAAAGAAATAAAACACTGATTACGTTTTCAAAAACTGTGCAACAAACAATTGCTATTCACACTAGTCCGTACCGGGTCGAACTTTTCAAGTCAAACAAATATTCTTCTGCTCAATCATTTTTTATTGTTCGCTTTTTATCCCAGTAGATTATTCTGCATGTATTTGATAATTGGTGCTATTTATCCAACGAATTTTGTTTTCATGCCATATAAATGGTAACAAAAAAAAAAGATTTTGATTTCTAGTTTAATGTTTGAATGATGGATGTCTCGAAGCAAATGCTAATAGCTGATAAATAATAATTTATTAACTTTCTAAAATTGAGCTTAAACAGCAAGTTTTCAAAGATAACTATCAAATTCTCACTCCGCAAGTAACGTTCGATTGTACAGCAGTCATTCACTCTGGTCCTTGATCGAACACTATTGTAGCAAGTTTGAGGCCCATTCATAAAAGGAAAGAATAGAGGATATATACGCTTGAAAATTTTCTCCCTCAATAAGTTTATTTGAGAGCATACACAAACTTCTCATTTGATTTAGATTTTGAAAGAGATTTTGAAGGAAGGCGGAACAACAACTTATCCTTAACGATGTCTTTGATTCTCTTTTTTTTATAGTGTAGATGTATTCATGTTTAATCTTACTATCAACACAAATCTACACATTAGCTCTTTCTTTTTTTTGAATTTATCACAGCACGGATCTATAAACAATAAATATAGCTCCTTCGCTTTACCCACGTTCTTGCAGGACCCAGATAATGAATTGATCTATCGAACAAAGAATTTTAATCAGAAAAGCTATCCAATCTTTTTGTTCATCTAAACATGACTTTATATGAAAAATTTCATATTTATGAATGGAGCACGCCTTAAGCCATGTTCACATACATATATCATCTCATTTTGATTTAGTTTATTGTAAATTTGATGGGTGTGCTCAAGAATTTTAAATGAAACATCAGTTATAATTTCGAAAAACTAAATTGAGATGTGATGTATATGGGTTTCCGATATAAAAATGCCTGTAGAGATAATCAGTTAATAAATGTATTGCAAGCTATATCTTGTACACCTTCATATGTTTCTCAAAGAAAAAGCAACAAAAACTCAAAGAAGTCATCGATACGCCAATAGCAAATACACACATATTCCAACGTACCGAGTGTAGAGAAAATCTGGTGATTTCACGGTAATCAGAATAATGGTGGATGGCAGTTTATCCTTAAAGAACGAGAAAAAGAGAAATAACTAATAAAGTGATTTCAAGATGCCACCATGGGTTGCCTTTTACAGCGCCAAACGTGATCCCAAACTCCAGAACTCAGTGCCCCTTTCAAAGAACGAAAAATTCCAGGATGAACAGAGGCAGATGCAAGAAAACATTAGATTTCGAAGATCACAACTTTTCTAGAAGTAGAACTCACAAAAAAGGGATTTTATTATTTACAAAACAAACGAAAATTGGAATGAATTCTATTTTAAATAAAAGATAACTTTATTTTTGTGTTCCATTAGAATATTTACATGAACAGACAACAACAGTATAACATTTATAGAAAAATCCAGAAGAAATGAATAAAAAACACAAGAAATAATAAATTACTGCAGAATGAGATGTATATGAGAAAGTGGCTTCAAAATGAACAAAAAGGATTAAAATTCATTTGATAACAGATTTGGGAGAGCTCAAAAAGACAGAAAAAAGGGTGTTTTCTTACCAAAGAAGTCGAATGAAAGACCAGTCGTTATGTAATTCGTTAAGTACCATATCTCCCAGAGATCAAATCTTATATAGGATTGCTATAGGAATCTTATAGAATATCTGCAAGAATCTTATAAGAATCTTATGAGGTTCTTAATAATTCAGTCGATAGAAATGCATACTGTGGTTATAAGAGTCCTATAAAAATTTATACGATTCTTATAGTCAAAAACAAAACAAAAAAGCATTTTTTGTTGTTGCCTGGAGCACGAGGGCAAAGTTTTGAACTTTAAAATTTTTGGACATTTTCTGTTAGGCACTATAAGATTATATGAATCTTATAAGAAAATTGTAAACTAAAATCTTATCAAAATCTTATTCAATTCTTATACTCTTATACTGCAAATTATAAGAATCTTATAATTACACTATGCATTTCTGTCGAGTGGAGCATATAAGATTTTCGTAATATTTCTATAAGATTCTTATCTGATTTCCGTACCTCCGGTCGCCTAGGGCTGGTTCCTCAAAACTAAGAACTCATTTGTAAAAACTTTTTGACAAAAACATATCATCTGACGGGTACACCTATTAAAATAAATAGAAAAAGAAAATCTATTTGTTTGTTATTGTAAACAACTGAGAACCTATTAAGAATACGCACAGTATATTAAGAACCTTCAAAATTCTACTGCTCATTGTAAAGTGAACAACAAAAGTTTAGCTCTTTTTTCTTCTTCTTGATTTTCTGACCTAGGCAATGTTGTTAAAAAACCAAAAGATATATGGTTCGGTAGAAAATTTTGGCAAAAAAGTATTTTCCAAGTCTGCCGTTGTGACCTTGAAACTTTAATTTCACTGATAAAAGGTGTCAAATTTCAAAAAAATGAATATTTTTCCATTTAAACTTTAATAAAAAAAATTTCGTTTGTACTTCATTCGAAAGAGCGTGGGAAACTGAACAAAACTGCCGATTCAGAATTTTTGAAAAAGAAAGTTTAGTGTGCATTTTTTTCAAATTTTAATTTTCAAAAATGGCATCAACTTTTGTATATCCTACATTTTTGAAGGAAAATCAATTTCTAAAATTCTGACCTTATGCTAGTCTTGTAGTAAAAATCATTCTATTAGTTATTAGGTTGATGTCATGTTTACACGTTTACATTAAAGCAATATTTTCGCATATAAAACACTGCTGATTGACATTAAATAGGCGAAACACGTCAAACAAACTTATTGCTGTCAAATTTAAAGTTCGTTCGACTCAATAGTAATTGATCACGCATACACTTTTATGCATATATTCTATCCGGTATTGTTCTTTTCAAATATGTTCAATGCTCAGCCGAAAATGAACGAATCAAGCTCATTCTTGCATAATTTTGAAGACAAATGTTTGGTCTACTTGACTCATGTGCTAAATGCTGACAACATGCTTGATGTAACTTTTCTGAATAATCGAGATACTGAAACTAGTGTACTTCGTTCAGTGATGGCTGCGTATTATTAACTAGCCAGTTTTACCGCATCAGACCGAGGGGGTTGAAATTAGTCTAACACCATCTGACAGAGGACATCAAAATGTGCTAAGAAATTACCTGCGATTTTCTTCCTATCACTTTCAAAATAGAGTTCAAACTCCAACATTGTCTTGCAAAACAATTTACATTTTCTAAATTGTTATGATATTTTGATGTTTGTTCAATTAAGGTAGTGTCTCAAAACCTTAGGATCATCTTCTATATACCGCTTTGTAGAGAAATGAATGGAGAATCTTTTAGTAAAAAGATCAGCATTGTAAGTACAAAGGGAGAGGAGAAAAGCTAAAAATAAAAATTACGTCGTTCTTTTTGGTACACCCGTTAGATAGGTCTTAAGTGAAGCGGAGAAAGTTGCCGTATTGATGGGACATTTCAGATGGATTTGCCCTTTTGTAAAAGCATATCATCGGACAAAAAAAATAAAGTTCGTTCTGAGTTGCTGAAAAGTGCTTTTTCGGATTCAGCACACTAGATAACCCTGCAGTTCTTCTATTTTTGGTGAGGGGTACTTTCAAAAGTTTAGGAAAAGTTTTCGAACAAAATGGCGCAAAAAAATTTCCATGGGAAAATAATATTGGTTTCAAAAACTTTCCTAAACTTTCGGAGGTACCCTTTGTCAAAAATAGAAGATCTCCTGGGTTATCGAGTGTGCTGAATCCGAAAAAGCACTTTTCAGCAACTCACAACGAACTTTATTTTTTTTCCGGTGATATGTTTGCGTAAGTGCACGTTTCAATTTTTTCTATAGTGTTTCCTCGCATTATTGTGGGAAAAGAAGTATTTTATTTTTGTTTTATAATAAAAAAAATTATATTCCTCTTTCGAAAAATAAAAAATGACAGTCCTAATAAGTTAATTAATCGATGGTAGTCTATAATATTCTCTGATGGCCAATTCAGTCACTCGACCCTCTACTCTTTGCATAGCACAGCTGATTAAGCTGAAACTCCGAGCGCTTATTCTTTTTCGACAGAAAAGGGTTTTCGTTTCTTTTTTCAGCCGACGACTTCTCAACACTGAAAAACGAGATGTATTTTCTTCTGTTTTAAAAAAAATGCATTTTAGGTGCCTCAAACGCAACCTTATTTTTATCAGTAAGAAAATATTTCCATGTAAAAGACGCGTCACGATGCAGACAAAACCTGTAAAAAACTGAGTTTTTTTGCGTGACGTTCAGCATTTTTGGGATATCTCGAGAAGGAAAGCATATTTTTTGAAAAGAAAAAAAACGAACCTGAGATAGGATCTGAAGTATCTGTGGTAAAATGTTGAGCTCGATCGGATCATTTTTTCGTAATGTGACTGAATGAAAGCCAGAGTTTTCTAGAAAACCCATAGAAGAACATGTCACAAAATTCTGTGCAAAAATACATCGATTTTCTTTTTCGATGTTCTATCTCTGTTATAAATTTCATCCCGATCCGACATCGGCGTCCCCGGTTTCCAAGAGGGTCAAAAACGAGGGGGTGTCATTTTGTCAATTTCTGTCTATATTAACACCGCAGTCTACTTCTAATATTTTGAATGTCTTTCTGACTTCAGCTTTTCCTTCTCATAAGAGAAGTGTCGAGGCAGTGCCGCATGGTTTTGTCATGTCGATGTAGTACTGATCAGTGCCGCATTCTAATACAAAATTCAGCATAAACAACCATAATAAAAAAATAATTAAATTGATTAAATAAATTATCAGTGCGACACCCATGCAGCACTGATTTTTACCAGTGCTGTACTCTTTCGGCAGAAATGTATCGGCACTGGTGCGCACGGGTATCAATTGGCACTGATTCGGCACTTGCTGGGCACGGATGCGCACCGGTGCCAGCTAGTGCCAGTGACCGATGGCATGCCATGCGCACTGGCAGTGCCGCACTGAAAATTTTTTTATAGGATTTTTTGTATTTGATTTGAACAAATTTAATATAATTAAACAAACAGCAACAGATTAAAAATAAGATACATATACTAAGCTGAGAGGAATTAGCCAAAACAAATTATTTAAAGAAACGATGCTAAATGTCTACTGGAGCAGAGTAAAAAATCTAAACAGACTTTCTTCTACAATAAGAGATAGATGTTGCTAAAAATTAGCAAATTTTGATACCACGGAAGAAATCATCTGCGAATAATGAAACTTACAGAATATAGATAATCGATCGTGGAGAACTGATAAGAAATAGTTCTAGATCCTTAACAATCCATGATTTCCAGAAAACGGCGTTTATGCCAATATAAGTTACTAAAGTCTTGTAGTAAACAAATCTGGTATGTTCTATTGACTCAAAACTGTCATTATGGTTTGTTTGAGAGTATGATAGTCACTATAATGGCAGAAGAAACAATACCGATAGGGTACTTTTTTTCTTTATTTCTTTTACTAGAGATATCTTGAGTAGGCACCAGGATGACTTCATGTCTAGCAAAGAGTCTCGACGCATTTCAATGTCTTAAACCTGACTACATCATTTATCTGACTACATCGTTTATCGATCGAGTTATATGTCGTAGACGCTCAATTGAGAAAGTATTGTTATTCATTTCTCTCAATATCATCCAACAGAAAAATTACTGGTCTCGGAAAGCTTTGAATTATTTTCTCTTTCTCTCTTTTCTCGTCGTTCTTACTTTAACGAATTCGGTAAATATGTCTCAAGTTGCCACATCACATTTTGAACATGTTCAACATTATGATTGATGAACATTTGATTACACTGTCTGGAAATACTATTTTTGTCCAGGTTCATTTACTACAGATGGTAATGTCATTATTGGATCACTCTTCAATTGTTCACTGTTTTAAATATATTCAATTGTTTTTCTACATTGTGGACTATTGGGAACGTGATTTTTTCTATAATTCAGACATGTAGGCGATTAAGTACATTTTTGATCACGCTCATGTTGATGACTATATTTATTACAAAAGTGCGACGCACACTTTACTCTAATAATCTCTATATTATTGGCATTTATACATTCATACATAGTATCGCTATCACGAGATTACTATTAGCTATTACTGAGTGCACAATATTGTTAAATATAGTTCTGATGACTTAATAATATGTTCTTTTTTTTTCTAATAGATTAGTATAATTGGTACGGCACACTATACGACTTGAACTAGTTGGAAGACATTCAACACATGCAGTGTTATGAACGAATGAATATTATTAATGAATGTGATTACCACATTTGCGTGTTTCACTGTCGAGTATAATAGAACAAACAACGGTATTATGTTGACGTTATATTTTGTGATGGTGGATAACGAGTATAAGTCCTTGATGGTGGCAAAATATGCATAAACTCTGAGAAATTATTCGTTGGTGTAAACTTGGATAGTTCGGAGTGATACTTTTATTGTTTTTAGGAGATGGGATAGTGAATGAGAACAAACCGATGTATAAATCGTAATGATTATTGTGATGATGATAATTGGAAAATTGATGAGATGATTGTTGGTGCTTTGAAGGATATTTTTGAGAATAAGATGCATTAGTTTTATGGACTTGATCATCTGAAGAGAACTAGAATGGTGATATTTTTTAATATAATCCATGATGTGAATTTTTTGTGTCATTGAGAATGTGCTGTTTTAAACACGGCCTAACTAATGTTTTTATATGGTTTTTTAAAAGAAATAATAAAAGAATAGATTTTTAAAAACCTTGCTTTCAGTTTTCTTAACTCAAACACTCTAGACAATGAAGTCACCCAATACGTTTGATCTCAATATAGTTGTTCTCTAGATAACTGTTCTGATATACTAATATAATGTTTCAAGCGAGTATACTGATGCAGTCACAGAATCGGTATCAGTTGTGCGTTTGTCCGTGACTGAGTGATGTGTATATGCTATCATCTGTGTATTGCAGCGCAATAATAGTTATAAGCGAGCTTCGATAAAAATTTGTGGCTTACCCACGACATTCGTAAGTTAAACAGGACATCATTGCGTTCGAGTTTCTTCATATATCCACAATTTTCATACTCCACAATTTTTCATGACTCACTGCTCTAAAAATGTACCCATCTGATATCTCTTGTCCCAATGGATCCCTCCACGCAGGTCCGCCCACTATTACATAGCCGCGGAAATTTCACTTTGCTCATCGTGCAGAGCATCAAAAATAACCTAAAAGTCTCGCTTACGCTTTTTTGAAAAAACGTGTGCAAAGTGGTTTTCTAGATACCTCAAGTTTTAGGTGAGGGTGAAACCGAAATCGGTGAAAATGAACGAAACATAATTATACATTAAATTGTAGCTCTTGAGGAGTTGATTCTAATGGTGAAGGACTTTGTTCTGGATCTAACTTTACATTCGAGTGGTACTAAATTTATTTGAAAAACTTCTGAAGTTTAACCTCGATTTTCTCCTAAACGCTCCGAAAATTTTTCGAAACATAAGAAAGCCTCAGAAAATATTGAAGTACATTGAATTCTTCATGCTGAACAGGAATATAGGATCATAATAGCTCAATATTCTTTTCATAAAGTAAGGTTTTAACGGGTTTTCTGGAAAACTGAGGGTGAAAAATGGAAAGTGTCGAGGATAGTTGTATGGGCAAAGTTATAGATCCTACTAAGTAGTTTCTATCCTGTAAACATCTCGAAAAATTTTCGGAGCGTTTAGGAGAAGATCGAGGGTAAACTTCAGGAGTTTTTCAAGTAAATTTAGTACCACTCGAATGTAAAGTTAGATCGAGACCAAAGTCCTTCACCATTAGAATCAACTCCTCAAGAGCTACAATTTGATGTATAATTATGTTTCGTTCATTTTCACCGATTTCGGTTTCACCCTCACCTAAAACTTGAGGTATCTAGAAAACCACTTTGCACACGTTTTTTCAAAAAAGCGTAAGCGAGACTTTTAGGTTATTTTTGATGCTCTACACGATTGGCAAGGTGAAGTTTTCGTGGCAAGATGTTCTGTATAAAGTGGGCGAACCTGTGTGAAAGCACCCGATACTAATTTTCACAAGTAGTGCTGAAAATAACATTCTCTCTGCTTTAACTATAGGGATTGTTTCATCTGATTCTTATAGATCTTAAAAGTTGAATGAATTAAAAAAAGCGTGATAATTTATTCACGACATTATTGTTCTGAAGTAGTGATGTGATGTTTATATCGAAAAATTCAATTCTAAGAAGTAATTATTTGTAAATGTCATAGATATCGCATGCTTCGTTTTTTCTATTATTCAAATATGTGATTTCCTGCAGTGACGGAAGCAATGAGAGTGAAGGATGTGAGTAAACCTTCGTAATTGATTTTCAGTTTTCAAAATTTTTTCAACAAAAATTCTATTTTAAATTCTATGAGAGTGAACACTGCACAATTGAAACACGTATTTTTTTATTGTTTTTTGTTTTTAATAAAGAGCGTAAAACCATGAATTTTGTCTGTGTTAGTAATAAGGATTTTTGAGGTATTGACAAAGAGAACTTATCAGCTACACAAAAGTATCTTGTCGGTTAAGAAATACGATCTATAATTGCGTTTGAAGCTTCGTACTCTAAAAACTATCCTTCAAATCCGGCACTAGAGATCTGGATTCAGCCATCAGTTTTCCAGTTGTGAGGAACTATTACAATTAAATATTCTGTATTATAATACGTTTTGAACAAATTTGCAATTATTGCACTTTATCTACAACTTGAGTAGTACAATTATTGCATTCCGATACTTTCTAGGCTCTAAATTTTCAGTCAAGAGAATAAACGCCTTCTTGATCTTCTTCACGTTGACCAAAATGTTTATACTAATTTCTAATCAACATTTTGTCAAACAAATTTTCATAGTTTTGAATGCATTTCGAGAATTTTAGGTACATTCCATGGCACATTTCATGGGGAAATACTGTTCCCTGCCGATTGAGTTGACAAACAAAATTTGACGTCCATGTTTCTTCTTTTTTTCTGGATACCCTTTGACATTAATATTTCTATTACGTCATGTTTGTAATTAGTAAACGTGACGTAGTACTCGAAACTGACAGGTTTGAGTTGCAAGCATTCTATGATAGCCGCAAGGCGAAATATTTTTTCTTTCCTCTTGCCAGCAACATACTGTCGAAACTGATGTTGGAATCGGACATTTCACAAAGCGTGAAGAATAAGTTTTGTCTTTTTCGCTTAATGCATTGTTCACAACAAGTATGTTTTCAACCACTTATGAATAATCAATTATGATTTTGATTAAAACTCAATTCACTATTTCAAGAATATCATTCAACTAACAAAAACATGCGGCAAAATCTGACAAATTCATTCTATACTTTATCTTTGCCTGAATGAGGATCAACGTCATTGTAGTGACATAAAATAAAAGTCAAGAAAGCGTGTTCTGACATAAAAAGAACTTGAGAGGATTTTATCTTAAGTGCATAGTATGTGTCTACTATTTGTGCCTATTCATGTAATAATATGAACAACAGAAAAGAAATATTCTCTAAAATTATTGTTAGTTTCCTGGTGAAAATACAGTACTTAAAAAAACCCTCTTGCAAAAGAATAGAAATGGTCGCTGTCGTTTACACTTATAATTTTCTACATAAAACAGCAACAAATGTTGACAACATATTATAATACAGTGTCTCTTGGTTCAACGCGTTCATATAATAGAAAGGCCTTTTTAAGCGATCTCTTAAGAAAAACGAAGACTTCTACATGAAGTTAGATGAAATGGATTAATCCTGCATTTTTTTGAGAGTGATATATGTAATATTCACTGAACCATCTTAAAGTTAAACTCATCATCCGATGGTCGATGATGAGAACTACACAGTTCATTATTCATTCTCTTTTATATGTGCTAGCATTTGAAAACAAGGGCATATCTATAAAATTCTGTTAAAAACGAAAAGTTTCTTTTCTATCAGTTCTTTGTTCAGCGTTTGGTTGCACATCACTGAAAAGTTTATAAATATTTCAACCAAACATCAATTAATTGAATTAATAGCTGACACATGACTGAATATATGTCAACTACCTTTAAACTCTTCAATGCTGCGCACACACATATAAACCAAATGTGCTTACATTAATTACTATTGAAATTTTGTGTCAAATAGTCAATATAGCAGGTTAATGTGTCTTTTTCTGATCTCATCACACTTTAGTTTACCCAACGATATTTTTGTTTTTAATTGTATATTTGCGTGTTTTCATAGAAATTTACATCTCTAGCTTTTTTCTTCTCTTTTTCTATTATTTCTAAATAATTTATTTTGAGAATTATTTTACCCTTGATCTACTATACACTATTTTCCACGTTGACAATTTAAAGATGTTATGTAGTTGCATTATTTATATAAAGAAGAAAAGAATGGAAATCGTTTTATTATTTTTTTTTATGGAAAAACATATAAATCCGAGTGAGTGATTAATTCCATACAGTTATAGAAAACGTGCTGTGATGAAAAGAGGAATAAGTAAGAATTAAAATTGATGTTCGAAAAAGACTTCTATTAGTAGATTAGCTACTTTTTCATATACCATAGTTGTACGTACTGTTAACTCTACTAGGTTGTATAATCTTGTTTCAGTGGAACGTAAAATACTCTGATCGTTCACATTACTATTTACGTGGTTTATTGTCTAATAAAAGTATAAAAATATAACATATATAACATATATATATCTTTAAAAGTTCACCAATCGATTGTTTTTTTTTTCACTGGAGTTTAAACCGGTCTGACTGATATATTGTTCACTTGAAATTATTTACATTCAAAACACTTACTTCATGTTTAATTTAACAATTTCTTCGAATATAAAGTGTTGATAAGAAAGTAATCTAAATAAGAGAATATTTCTATGTCGAATGTCTTGGTCTATAAGATGCTCTCAATTCTTTCATTATATGTCGTTCATCATCAGACAACAATCGATGCTGATCTTCGAATGTGTCTAATTCGACAATATTTGTGTGACTTGATGTAGTATCTGTTATCATCACCAATGGTAGATGACGATTATGTAAATTTTCTCCGACATTTGCACTGTTAATCGCACATAACCAATTATCATCTCTTTGCCTTAATTCACGTGCAGAAACAACAGGTTTTATAGCCAATACATTAGTTGAATAAGATGGCCGTTTAGTAATGGGATGAAATAATAGTGTCTTTTTCGTAGTAGATGGTAATTCATTTACTTTTCGAAACGTTGTTACTGTTGTGGTACTTTCATCCGATGGAAGTGACGTATGTGCACATAATGCCTGAGTGGAAACACAATTTTTTGATTTAAAACTTTCATTATCTCGATTACACTAAAATACGCAAGAAAATTTTTTTTTTTGATTAATGAATATAAACATCAAAATGTACTTGCCTTTTGAAGTGGACTGATTATGGATGATTTTGTATTTTTTTCGACATATAAAAAATGTTTCTGTTTATGTTGTTTACGAGTATATTCATCACCGCTCGAACTATCGCTTTCTAATTTATGATTGTTTCTAGAACCTGATAATTTAAGAAGACGTTTAACTGGTAATAAGGTACGTTGTTTGGGCTCAATTAATATTGTGCCTGTTAGAATTGGCTGTTTTTGTTTCTCTTTTGAACAACGTTCAAATGATTTTTTTTTTGATGACATAAGAGATGTTTGACGTTTCCAAAATAGACGACGTTTTAAACGTGGTAATAAACGATCGAATGAATGAAATGCTATCTGATGTCTTGCACGATTTTTCATTCTTGAACGTTTTGTTTTATTTGGAATACTTGTCGTACTATCGTTAAGTCCATTGTTAATCGACGATAAACGATTTTTTTGACATTTAAGATGAATAATCAAAGCTAATGCAATACCTAACCACACTAAACCAATTGCTGATAAGATAACTAATGCACGAATAGCAATGGCAATTTTATCACCATTTTTTAAACCATCACCAAGCAAATATTTTCTCCAGAAATTTGGTGTTGTCGAATTTAACAAGGACATTTCCTTTCCATTCTCTGAACAACATGACACACATAAAAGAGAGATAAATTTCGAAAGAGGAGATCTTAATTATTAGTCGACTTACCGTTCCTTTCAGTTCTAGTACAACTACTACTGCTATCAATATCTTTTATTAAACAGCAACGAAAGTGAAATATGATCGCCTACAAACAGAAGAAGAAAAAAAAAGAAAAATTCAATATTCTTCTTTTTCTTTTCTTTTTGTCCATTCATTATGCGGAAAAGAAAAAAGAGATGTAGGAATTGTCTGCACGAGATTAAGTAACACCGACATAACAAGTATGGCTTAAAATTTAAAAGATTAAATGTCAAAATATCTTATTTTTTTGTCTACACTTTGAATTAATATGTTCTCATGAGTATAACAGATCTAACACGAAAAGTCACGAATTGTTCAAACTATAAAGTATACTATGTTGGTGTAAAAATCGACAGTATCTATTAGAAAGGCGTATCAAGTAAAACAATAATACACAAAACAAAATTGTGCATGAGAAAGTAGGAAACTGTTAAGTATTCACATAACTCTGCTGTATAATTTAATACTAAACGATCGTCTCCTGCTCTAAGCTGTTGTTAGCCACTTTTTTAACTTTATAAAAATTTTTATTAAGTAATTGGTTAGTACAGGTTTTTATCTTCATGAGCGAAACATATCAACGTGAAGAAAAAAGTAAAGTTCATGTAGAGTCGTGGAAAAGAATTTTTTCATTTTCAGCACATTCGATAACTCAGAAGATTTTCTATTTGTGGCAAGACTTATTGTCAAAAGTTTAGGAAAATTTTTCTAACAAAATGACAAAAATAATTTCCATAGATAAATAATATTAGTTTCAAAATTTTTCTTAAATTTTTGGCAAGATTCCTCGTCATGATTTCTCTCATAATCGCATATCAATTGTGTGTAGTTTTGTTTCTATCCATTGTTATCGTGTGTTGTTTTCCTCTAAAAAACAATGACGATAAGTCCGATTTGATACCTACGTAAAAATGTACAAAATCTTTTGTCTTATTTATAGAACAATATTCCTTTGACAAATAGTCGTATAAAGATATCTTATTGTATATTTGTATCTATCTATCTTGATGAAATTATTCTACTGTATTTCGTCTCTATTTTATGACAAACTGATGTGACTTATCTATATAGTATTAATCGGTGAGAGAATGAGCCACATCTCTCATAATGATAACTAATAGAAAAACAATAAAAAGAAATTATTATTTCTATGTGAATCTCATTGGAATACTTGAAGAGATTTTCTTCATCTAGCTCTATCTGAACATTTATTTGAAAACCACACGCTTCACAGTGTTAAAAACCAATTGTTTGTGGATGTACACCTCAATACACGTCTTTTTTCTTCTACTAGCCTCAGGCAAATGAAAGTATATCACTTTTCTTTCACACAAAAGTTCTAAGTATTTCATATTCCTATAAAAAAAATGATGATGAAAAAGAAACCTATCTATAATAAACGATACAATAGTAATAAAATGAAAATGAAGTTTTTCTTACACACCTGTCAAACGCATTAGTAAAAAGAAATGTATTCAAGTGAAAGTCATTAGAATGTTTCAGTTTTAATTTTTTTTTTCTCACTTTTGATGAATCAATCTATAGCATTTTTGAGGCGACTGTGTTAATAAATTCTATATGATGAAAAACTCGCAAGTACTAAATGACTATCTACATATCTTGACAAGTTATTCCTGAAAAATTATCATTCACCATTACTAAAATTATTGTGTATCCAAAATATTCAATTTGTTTTAAAAAGATGTTCTTACTCGATTATGATCTATGCGTACTATTTCACCAACTTAATCAAATGTTTATATTTATTTCTAGAACTGTTAGCTGAGATTATGAATATTGTTTTGGACGAGCCTATCAGTCTCCTATTAGTTATCAAGACTTCAATTTTGCTTCCTACAAGTGTTCACTATTCTCAACGATTATAGCATGTACTTTATACAAGAAAATTTGATTGAAAATAGGAGAAAGTTATTTCTGATGATGAGAGAACAAGGTTGTTTCATTATTTATTAAAATATCAAATGAATATTTGTTCAATTGTTGAACACACTTTTTGACAATTTATTCCATTTTTGGTCAAATTAAATAATCGTAGTGACTGAGGGTAATATAGGTGTCTTTACTTCGCAGCACTAATAAGTGTACTTATAAATCGTAGAATTTGTAAAAACGATATGTATCGGAGTATTCTCTTGAAATAGTGTTTATTTTTGTATAGTTATGTGCATGTATTTTGCATAAAATATACTATGGTGAAGGGGTTTCACTAGTTTGACGACGACATTTTCGAGTATGGCTTCCAAAACTGTTTTCGGTTCCAGCACTTGTAGTTTTTGATAAAAGTAACAGTAAAATATGAAGACACCCACAGACGCCACACAGACAGCTACACAGACAGCATAGAGACACCCAAAAATATGGACGTCTGTGTGCTGTCTGTGGATATCTTCATGTTTTACTATTACCCAACCCCCTATTTTAAAAAAAACTTTTTTCGAGTTGATATTTTTAAAATTTCAATAAAAACGTTAATATTTTTATATGAAGAGTTGATTCTAGCGTAATTCGATCAAAGATATTAAATTGTAGTTTTATCAAATTTTATCAAATTTTATCAAATTGTAGTTTTATCAAATTTTATTCAAATTCTGTATTGTAGTTTTATCAAATTTTTTTCTTAGTATAGCAAAGCAAGACTTATTTGGCTGCCAAAAATGAATTCTAAAAATTTTAAGGTAACCTACCTTGTAGTCCGTGAAATTTTCTATCCAATGAGGTAGGTATAGCTTGGATTTTTTTGCTGAGTCATTATTTTGCAAATGAGACTGTAAGCAATTAGGCTAAACTAACATTAATTCGTGCTAATTAGTCAATAATAGGAACCAAGCACCAAGTTATTATGATGAATAAAAGATGAATCGAATTTTTTTTAAAATAATAAATCCGGACTAAAAAAGTGACAACATTTCTTTTTAAGTAATTTTAATATTTTTCCCGGCCAAGTAAAGTCAGTAAGCCCAAAAAAGCTTCATGACATATACTTCAAAATATCCTATACAAACTGGGAAGATTTAAACATGATATAAATGGGGATTCTCCTTAAGGAAAATCATTTATCTAATGAAATATGAAGTTCTTGTCGGATCTTAAAATCATAGATGATGAAGAAGCACTTAGACACAAAGAACTTTCAGTATTCATTAATTATTTCTGTTTATAATTATAGTTCAAACGAATCCTTTCTATATTATTATTAAAATTTTTTATTCCAATATACAACGATATTTATTTTCTCAACTTTTCTATGCGAATACCTTTTATCATTCTTCTTTACCAGGTTCAAGTTCAGGTCATTTAGTTTTATCTATTGATGTTTTTTTAACTTTCATACATGCAATACTCTTATCTTTTTAATGTTATTAGCACGCAACCAGATCGAGCAAATAAATGAAAAATGATGGTTCAACAAACAAATGCAAAATTCGATTATCTCCAGATCTCTACGAAAAGAAATAATCGAGAACCAGTATCTGGCTCCAAAGAGAAAGACAGAGTGGAAAAAACTAGATCCCAACTACCGTGCAACCACATTAGAAAGTCGACCGAGTGAAACATTCCATAAAAACACTTTAGACACCATCTGAATCCATTACATTCAGCCTGTTTCATTTTGTAATTCTTTAGTCATTTTTAACTATTGCGCACGTAAAAGACACGTATCAGCTGATTCACCATCTCATTATACGCTCCACAATACATTTGTAAGGCAACAAGTAGTACCGTATGAATATTTTCTGTAGCCTATATTCACTGTTCAGTTACCATTAATAATCTCATAGAGAAAACCTGAGTGGCAGATGAAAATCGAAAAGTAGTGTTTAGAAGGAAAGAAAACGTTTTTATGGTGAAAAAGAATAAGCCTCTTTTTACTTGATCAGCTTAAAAGGATATTTTCTAGTAAAAAGCAATAAGTCTCTCGTTTTGCTCAATCGACTTAATGAAAAAAAGCTAGGGAAAATAATACAGCAGAAATCTTCAGATTAGCACATAATATCTCAATGACTATCAAAGCAACAACGCTTTACTACCACAACACTCGGTTACTGGGACCCAGAAATATCTTAAGTCGTACTCTGAGTAGCTCTTTAGACCCTTTAGTATAGTTATTTTCCAAGCATGTTTTTTTAGTGAAATATAAGCTACTATAGTAGCATACAGTGAAATGAGCCGTTTAAGAGATCATTTTAAATAAGAAATATTTTTATCTTGTCTTAAGTACAGAATCATTTAAACAAGGTCGATTGAACGATATACTGGATCTGTTATTCTACACTATGTTTCACTTGAATTCTTGAAGAAAAACGTGTCTATATGTTCATCCAATACAAAAATGTTGTCTTTAGAAAGCAGTCTTTTCTACTACATTTTTTTCAATTAAAATTTCAACTATGTAAGTCTTTGAACGCCAAACCATTAATTCATATACGCACCGCTTTTTTTATTATTTATCATTGTCTTACGATACACGATGGTTTATCGAAAAACCAGAACCTGTTCTGTTGTAAAATGTCTGTCTATATTTGAAATTTAGCTTCTTTAAGCACATACATTTGATTAAAATAATTTCGCGCACCAATGGCAGTTGGAAAATAATTACAAATCATTTTTCGGTACGTGAAATTGTTGATCGCAAAAGACGTAATCGCAAGTGATCTGCGGTTTCCACTGGAAGAAAAGGTCCTAGACAATAGTCTAGAGATTTTGATATCTTCAGACTCCTCTGATCAAATCACTGACTGAAGAACTGTATTTTGTTCACATGATGAAAGTAAACGATAACATAGCGGAAGAAATATGGTTAAATACATAAACAACAATTATGCTGTTTGAGTAGATAAAAGTATTGATGTTTAGAGAGGTGGCTGTTCAAATTACCGGTGACCAATGATATTTATCGCCATGTGTTATATTTGTATGACAAATGTTATCTGATGTTATTGATCTGCATGATCATGTTGCGATATATAGCTGGGTAGGCAAAACAAGTTCAAGTAAACGGTCTCTGAAAGTTTTAAATCTTTCTTATTTGAATTTATAATCTGAGCGTTATTAGCCATTTGTATCCTTATATTTGCTTTGACTGCTACATATTGCTTTATTTCAGTCATCCACATTTATAAAGTGTGGTGTAAAAAGCCCCAAAAATCATCATTGCTTTAATAGTTCAAAAATCATGTTAATATAGAAAATATAAAACAATCAAATTCATTGACACTGGAAAAAAAGCAAAACACAGAAAACGGCTTATGGTGCACACGTATTTGCTTCATGCCAATGGAGTGTATGTGGAAAACAAATCCGACCTGACACTGTTGCAAGAAAGAAAAATGATATTGAAAAGAGAATGAGTCTAATGGACTAGCATGAGTGTACCAAAAATTAAGAACATTTTCTACTGAACAAAATTTTTAATAGATATGATTCTTTTAAAAAAAAGTCGAGATTAGTGTAAAAGATAACAGATACACGTACGCATAACAAATTGTCGGACCAGCACGGTAGATTAACAATTATTTTCGTATGATTGATTTCATTAACCAAACTCTGAAGTATACTTCCACTAGGCCGTCATATAAAAGTGCGGAATAATGCAATTAGACTATAGTCCGGTAGCTCACTGACTAGAGCTTCCGGCCTGTAACCAGCTGGTCCTGCCTTCGATTCCCAGTCGAGGCGCACTTTTCCTCCACCTTTCATTCTAGATAATCATTAAGCAAATAAAAAAGATTGACTAAATTAAAGAAAAACGAAAGTGATCATTAATATTGCACATATTGGAGTCACCACTATTTGTAGGTTGTTGGGGTTGATGTCAAAAGATCTGTTCGCGCTTTTATATTTTTTAATGAAAATGGTATCGATAATTTCGCTCGTTTTTTATCATGATATTGTTTTTGTTTGTTAGGCAAACCAGATGACGGCGATGACGATACAAACTTTTTTTCTAATACCGTTTTTTGATAATGTAATAGTGGAAACATTGACGCATGTGATTCTAATGCATTTTTAGCCGATGCCATTTCAGCATCATGTATACTACGTCCATTT
>CAJNOQ010003611.1:0-19702 GCA_905250885.1 Didymodactylos carnosus
TTGAACAAGTATACTGAACTGAAGTAACAGCAGTGCTTGATACAAGCTTAGATGGATATTCTTTTTGTCTTTCTGTTCGTTCACACGATAAAATAGAAAAAGAGAAAATGGAAAGAAAAACACATATGTTCAGGACGAAAAAAAGAGAGAAAGTAATAAAAGGCGTTAGTTTCCACGTAAAACCAGTTTTTCGTCTATTTTTCGAAAACTATAGAGATTTTGCAAGAAATCGAAAGCAAGTCAACCGTACCTGATTGACACAATATTAAAAACATGTTTGTTAATGCGAAAATGAGACGGTAAATTTAACGCTTTTAACTTGCACACTTTGAAGACTATATTTGCTATTAAGTTTGATCGACCCATCTAGTATATGTGCCTTTTTGTTTACTTTTCTCCTTCCAATATGTTGCGCAGAGACACAAATAAATACTTATTGTATTTATTTCAAAATAATCGTAAAATATCATTTAAAGTTTTTTTGCCATGTGTATGATGTTTACTTTCACTCTTTTTTATGCGGATAATTATTTAAAGCACGGTAAGTAGTTACAGATTATTTTCATAACTGGCAACGATTCGCTAAGATAATCACTTCCTTAGTGGAAGTTCTTCTATCCAAGAACGCAAGGTCTTGGGACATTTCTTGGCGAAGAAATGATTCTTGGGCTCGCTTTCGCAAGAATTAACCTGTAAATTTTCTTAGATGTTTCTTTAGACAACAACCTATGTTGTTACACGAAAAATCTACGAATTAAAGAAAATTCAATAGTAATCGTTTAGTGAAGATCACATCGTATAAAGTGGATGCCAGCCGGTAAAATGTGCTAAATTTAATTTCGGATATATTTTGTATTTAACAACTAACCGATAGATAACACAGTAATTATCTTCAGGAATTCTGTTAGTTAACAATAATAGACTTTTTAATGAGTCATCTGGATTTGATATCGAATCATTTATAGATTTAAAAAGTGCAGCTCGCTGTACTTCATAGAGAGAACAGTGTAGTAAATAATGTTTTACTGTTTCTTCCTCGCCAGATAAACAATTTTTGTCAGGCACTAATCCTTTGATGTAGAGATCGTTATTTAATGACGAGAAGTTGCATCGCATTTGATGGTATAGCAGTAGTAGATGAATAAAGGATTGAAGCGTAAAGTAATATGGGATACGCATAACACTTATAAATTTGATCTAAAACGGTAGTTTGAAATTTGTTCTTATACTGATACATTAAATAAAAAATTTTGTTACATCTTGCAATTACGTAATCAATGTGTTTTTTTCCAATTTCATTGAGGCGTTAAAAAAAGACCTAAGTATTTATGACTTAAAACGTCAAACAGAGCAGTTCCGTTTATTATAAGCGGTAAATAAGATGTATCCAATACTCGCTTACTAAAAGTCATCGCTTCACATTTCTTAACATTCAGATCTATCTGCCAATACAAGCACCACTCGTAAACGCGTTGTAAATCTTCATTCAAAACATTGCTTTTTCAATTGAAGTATCAGTACATAGCAAATCAGGCAAATTATCTCGATTTCGATGAAAGTATAGAGTCTATACTTTCAAAGTGATTCTATTCCATCAGACACTAGCTGCTGGCTACTTGAGCAAACTGTCCCTTCTATTTCTTAGATAAATCAGTTTTTGACAGATATATTTTATCATTATACCTTATGATTATTAATACTACTTCAGCTTCCAAAGGACGGGGAACGATAAGACCGCAAATCGGTCCCCCTTCCAAATCAGGTTTAAGTTATCTCATCTGATGCAGTTTTTGTTCACGATTAACCCCAACATATTTTTAGACTGTAAAAATCCTTTTCAGCGTCCTTCGAAACCTTTTAGCAAAAACAAACCTTTCCTTGTTAAATGACCTTTACTTAAAGTATTTTCATTATTCCACTTCTTTCACCTAGAGTGAACACAACCTATTATACACCGCCTCATAGGAAATTTCACGGGCTATAAAATAATATATAAGCGAGTCTTAAGAAAATGTAAATGGATAGTCAAAGATCTGAAATACTGGGCAGCATCTCGGCAAACCGATAGGTCAATGTGGTTCATGTCTATCATCATGACCAATTTTCCAGTTAACCAGCCTACTTTATATAGCATTCGATAGAGAATTTCACGGGCTTCAAAATGAGCTATAAATAAGTCGTCACAAATATGTCCACATTGGTCAATAGTTAAAATACTTGGCCGATATAATGATTTTCACCTATCTTAGTGCTTTAAACACTGCGTTAGTCTTTTTTCTGCCACAATGAAAATTATGTATGGTTTGAAAACATACCATTGGATAGCCCTTGAAATTCTGTAAAAAGTGACCTGGTCAGAATATCCAGACAGGTGGGGTCCGTCATTAAAAATACATCCTGTCACAAAGGAAATTTAGATCAGTCTTAATCTACATTCAAGTCTAAACTTAGATTAAGTTTCTAAAAGGTCTGTGGAAAACTTTTGCGCCGAAGAACAGGGTTTTCATGGTTTGTTTAGATTGCTATTAACTTGTGTCATGCAGGTCGACGTATTTTCCATTTGTCTATGTCTCTATTATTTGTCTTCGTCACATTAACAACAATAACAAGGAAAAAAAACCTACGAAAAATAAAAATAATAAAATACCGGCAAAAGAAAAGAAATCGCAACTGTTCAATTTTTTCATTGACCGAAAGGAATAGCCATCCTATATATATATTTTGCAAATAACTTTGTTCAATAGCTGTATTTTTGTCATCAGTGCATTACGGATCCGTTTTAGCTATTCTTATTGCAGCGTGCAGTAACATCTAGCAATGTTCTAATTTATGAGAGTTTCTACTACTTTATTTCCTAATTATTCTTTAAAATTATTTAACTTGAGACTTATTATTATTACAGCTGATTAATTTCCTTTCTCTTTCATTCGAATATTCGATATCTATGGTGGTCATGATTAACCAATAGTTTGTTCTCCATCATAGTGTAGAGCCATTATGTACGGTTAAAACGCTTTGCTCATTCATTACGCGTTTGAATGTGTTTCGAACGCGTAAAACGTGTTCACATCTGCGTTTATGAGAAGATCTATTACGGTGAGAGTCTCACACGTAGATCAAATGACACAAATATCCTAAATGCCGTGCCATAGTTAGAGATAGACAAAAAAAAAATTATCATCTTCATACAAAGCGAAGAGACTGTGAGCTTTCCAATTAGAGCCATAATATATGCATGTATATGAGAAGATGAAACCATCTTATCATCTAATAGAAGAAACTGAACTTCCTCATACAGAAAATACTCTTTCCGCTAAAAATTTGTCTTACTAAAGTGCTTAGGAACTTCTTTTCTGTAGCTGAGACAGAGATGGATGGTTTTTGTGTGTTTACGGGTTAGAGATTAATATTCTTTTCGATTTTCATAATTTTTTTAAGCCCTTCACTTATCTGAATGCAAGCTCCATCTGTTTTTGCTCATACTTGAGAGAGTAAGGGTCATAGAACATAAATCGTCGCATAGAAGGTTTATCTTCTTATCATCGAGAAGAGACAGTAGTTTTCATTTTTTCCGATAAAATCCGATAAAATCTTCAAGTTTGCTATTGAAAGCTCTACAAGTCTAGAACAAACCTGGCCAAATACACAGAAAGGTCTTATTACGTTCAACATTCAGTTTTGTATCAGTTTAGATCATTTCCAAAAAGCTGGTTTTTAAAAGATTTCCTGAAACTCGGTTGTCCATAAAACCACTTATAAGAACTCTAGAGATCCTGAAAAGGTTTTCATCAGATTCATCATCATCTTTTACTCATAAATCCAAGTTTTCACGAAGATTTAGGTATTATTGCCGGGTTTATTTCCGAATCACTTGGCTGATTATGCGTAAGAAGGTCAATAAAAGTCGGTTTTGTTAAAGACGTCGTGGTAGAATATTAAAATAACACTTTAAATACATATGTTACACACAGACATTCGTATCTTGTCTAATCATCCGATGAGATAGTCGTTATGCCACTTGTACGTTTTCTGTACTGAGAAGGACGTCTAGAACACGTAAAGTGAGAGTCAGTATACTACCTCAATACACGTCGAATAGATACGTACATACTATTTACATCGAGATCTTGATTAAATGCTATTTATTCATTTTTTTTCCGGTGAAGATGATATACCTCATCACCAGCTATATCCTCCACAGTTTCAACACGGGCCGATATTTTGCCATCAATTTCAATTTCTGTTTAGTGTACGTGAGAGAGAGAGAGAAGAGAATCAATTATAAAACAAAAATATATCATAAAACTAAACCGCTTACTGAATGGATTTCAATATATATGACTTCGATGTTTCTGTTTTAACCATCGTGATTTAATACAAAGCATTGACAGGCATAATAACATTTGCGGGGCATGTGAAAAGAATAGGAATGGCGTAGACCATGACGGACGTGTTGAGTATTCGGAAACTAACGCAAAACGTTGAAGCGTCCAGATTTGATCAGATTCTTTTTGAATTCGATCAAATATATTGCTGCAAGTCAAAAGAACGTAATGGTTTTAATGCATAATTGCTAAAACTGGTTACATTCGAGGATTTTTGACATCTAAAGCGCATCAAAACCCTTTATCAACGTTGCGCAATGTTGACATTTTGTGTAACGGCAGGCAGTTTGTTTATGTGCTTTTATAGCGGAAAGTCAGTCATTTAAATGATAGATAAGAAAAGTAGCCATGTATCTACGTACAAATTTCTGTTTGAGACGTGGATCTTTTCTCTCACAAATCCGCTAAAACTTCTAGTACTTGTGTCTTTCAGCTAGCCGACCTGTACGTGTTGCATTCCATCAAAGCTTATAAAGAATACACAACATTTGAAAAAAATTGTTTTCTTTAGACTAACAATGAAGGCTCATCGAAGTTTTCATTTTGACTAAATGACACATATCTTCAGATCTGGGTGATCTTTGTGCTTGTAATCGCTCAAAGAAAAGAAAAATAATTCCAAAATTCAATCCTTACTATTGTGTGTTTACTCTTCGTGATCAAATATTCTATCGTACTTCAGCTACTACTCATGGCATATGTCACGGACACTGTGATAACCTTACACTATTTAAAAGGTTATGAACACAAAATTTGCGCGTCTCAAAGAAATTTAACTGGGCTGTGGATAGTTTCGTTACTTTATCACTTAGTAGTTTTACAAATAAAAAATTATTCGACAAAAATTCAGGGCACGGGTTCCCCTGAGAGATTTTCATAGAAAAATAATTTTTTTTCGAATTTGAGTTTTCTTACTTTTATTAAAATTTGACACATAACAAGACAATATTATGCGAAAATAATCATTTTTTAGCTCATAAAACCAGATGTCCGCCTGCTCTATGAAAAACTCCCCACCGTGGAGTATGGATTATATTTTGCAGCAAACTTGATAGCTGCCGTTCTTTTGTAAATTCTCTGCGAAAGCGAAACTATCAATATATGGATAAATTTATCAGTCTTAGTATAAGATTCCATAAGTCAGTTGATGGATAGTTTCCTAGATGCATTCATTGACTTATGTTATCTTATTTTACGACGCATTTCTTTTTAGTATGTAATGTTGTTTGAAAAAGAACGAAACAGTTGTAATAAAAGTCTTTTATTTTTTTTCGCAGGTAAATAGAATCAAGAAGTAAAATATCATTTTTTTGTTATCAAGCTTCATCAGGTATATACACGCATGTCTGATAAAATGTATTACTAATTTGTGGTTTGTTATATCATTACTGACTGCCTCGTCAAGTAGTTTCAGTAACACATCCTATTATGGGAAACTGTCTAAATCGAAGTCGTATGGTTGTGGTTGCTTCAACAACAACGACATTAAAAAGCTTAAATAATAAACAATTGCAGTCAGATCTTATATCTTCCCAAAAATCTCAGAATCATTCGCCTAGTACTCAGCAAAAGATTGGAAAGAATGAATTGATAAATAATGTAACATCACTAGATCATTACAACGTAATGATAAGTTATTGTCATGCCAACCGGAAAATTTGTCATCATTTAGCCGATCGTTTAATCGATTTGGGATTTCACGTTTGGATTGATAGAGATAAAATGAGCGGAGATTTATATTCGGCAATGGCGGATGCGATTGATACCTCCGATTGTGTTCTTATATGTATTAGCGAGGATTACTTTAATAGTAGTAATTGTCAGAAAGAAGCACGGTATACAGCCGTAAACGTAAAGCAATAATTCCAATAATGGTATCAAATTATAAGACAACTGGATGGCTTAGCTTTATTATTGCTGGAAAATTATATTATAAATTTGCAGGTAGTGAACATAATTTCAATATCCAGTTTGACAAATTGGTTCCAGACATAGTACGTACATAAATCTTTCGTTTGTGATTCTACAAACTTTATTCAAATAAGTCTCAGCTAGATCATCAATAGTACAGAGTTGAGCTGTCTTATACTTTATTTTTTTTCGGATCCAGCTCTCCCGAGGAAAAGTGTATTTATAACATCCTACAAAACAATAAAAGAAGTCCCTTTGCCATTTAAAATCTTGTGAAGTATTTGTTAGTTGTGAAAAACAACATTAATAACTAGCCGTTTAATTTACTTTTTCTTTAACATAGCTTCAGCATACAAAGCGAGGGCCGCCGATGAAGTTACCAGAACGAGCACCTGTCAGTGTAAAAGAAAAGCACGAGAGAGATGTAATTTATAAGCAAAAATGTCAAGCTCAAATAGAACGTGATGCTGTTTTAGCGGCTGAAATGAAAAGTGTATTACAAATAATAGAAATGGAAGTTATCAAAGAGTACAAAGGTGATGATTTTGATGAAGAGACTATGGAAATAGACTTAGATCTTATCGATGAATTATTACCTATCAGACGTTGGCTTAAGAAATATCCCCAAGTAACAATAAGTAATTTGCTACCGAAGAGCGAAACTAGTGATGGGAATGATGCTCCGTTCGAGCTACCAACCGATGTGGCGGAAAAACCGACCGTATATCTTCGATCATGGTTGAAAAACTATAAAAGATTTGAATGCGGCATATATCATAATCCTGCTGGACCATACTATAGTACCCCTGCTTATCTTGGCGATACGCCAATTACACAAGCGGAAGCGAACGCTAATTTTCAGGCTTTAATTACTCGAAACTATAAAAGATTTGAATGCGGCATATATCATAATCCTGCTGGGCCTTACTATAGTACCCCTGCTTATCTTGACGATAAGACAATTACACAAGCGGAAGCGAATGCTTATTTTCAGGCTTTAATTACTCGAAACTGGTCATTTAACACCTCCATGACTCATGCTGATCGAAACGGACAACATCCCGGTTATATTGGAAATGACAGAAAAACAGAAAAACAAATGCAACGGCGAGCGAAGTTAGACAATCCCAAAGCGATGATTAAACGACGACTAGAGCTTGCAAAATACTTTTTTGGAAACTATAATCCAAACGACAAAGAGATACAGCGTTATTTAAAGTTTGCGGAAAGAATGCATCAGAATAAAGTCGAATGGGATGCATTTCTAATCGAATATGAAAGTAAACAAAAATGATAGTCTTTTTGCCACCCTAATTTCAGAAATATACAGCCTATATCACAGAAAATCTCCTTACCTAAATCTGGACAAAAGAGAAAATACCGAGTGCAAAAGTGGAATCTAAACAACATTGTGAAAATGGTACCAGTTCAAGTATTAAGTTAAGAAAGTATCAAAATAAGGTTTAATATGAACAAAACTTTAGGACTATTTAATTAGCAAAAAAAGTTCGTTTGTATTCGAGTCTCTCATAATTATAAGTCAAGAACAATTTAGAACTGTTTTACTTAATTGCATATGTTCATTATGTCATCCATCGAATAGATCCTTTAAAGTTTTGTCCACCATAAAATAATAATCCTAAAAACCAGCATAAATAGCCTCAATGACTGAAAATCGCTTTACTTTGACTTTCGTCGATCGGATCTTCAGTCAACCATTTACATCTGTTGCACATATCGAAATAACCAGAAAAAGCAAAATTGCAGCTCACTGATAAACAAAACATTCAAAAACGTTACAGGAAAAGAAAAACTTGACAATTTTATGTCTAATAGGGTTAAAGTTAGATACTTTAGTTCCGTATTTTAGTTTTATTTTAATTTTAAATTTAAATTTAATAAAACAACAAACGTTTCGACCTCTTTTAATTGAGGTCTTCTTCAGTGTACGTAATAAAATATAGTTAAAATTCTATTTCATATAACTTGTGCAGATTTAAAATGTAGAGTGACTGCTTAAACTTTATATTATTGCACGCCTATTTATAGTTTGTTTTTCATTTTCTTTTCTTTAACAACATCTATTAATCTTTCTCTCTCACAAGGCATACTTATTCGTACGAACATCGAAGAATAACAAGCGAAATAAAATAAACTAAAAATACATCTTCAGAATACTTACAGACACAAAGGTTATTTTCTCTCTCTCGACATAGAAGGACAGATTAAGTCAGGCCGTATGATATTGTTATATTTTTCCTCTTTTGTTCGCGTAAACTATAGCTCGTATAATTATATCTATATGTTTTGGTCTGATTAGTGGTAGTATTATTTATAATTTCTACAGAATTAACGACTGGTTCGTCCATTGTCGGGAAAAAGTTCTTCCAGAAAAGGGAAGAACTTTTTCACAGGAATGGTTTGGTATTTTTCACGCCCGTTGTAGCCATTCGTAAACCTACTGCAGTTGTGTGAAAAAGCCTTATGGGCAATCTGGAGATGTCTTATTTTCCTCAGAATTCTTTGCTATCTCAGGCAATATGGTTTGCAGAGTTTTCTGACCAAAAACCAGGGACTTGATTTTCTAGCGGTCAGGTTTGCCAGAAACCCTATCATCGACTTTTCTCACGAAGCGGCGATACGCACCTCATCTGACAGAAAAAGTTTCAGGCCATCCAAAACAGTATTCAGATTTATTCCAGTTTTTACTGTAAAAACGAAAAACAAAGGGGGTCTTGTGATTATGACACGCCGTACTGCACAGATAACACCCAAACGCTTCTCCTCGATATCGGCCCCATGTGCTGGATATTCTGACCAGCTCACCTTGTAAAGAATTTAAAGAGCTATCCAATGGCATGTTTTTGAAATATATATAATTTTTTATTACAGCAGAAAAATGACTAAAGGTGTGTTTAAAGCACTAAGATAGGTGGAAATTATGACATCAGCCAAGTATTTCGACTATTGACTTATATGGGCATATTTTCGAAAGACTTATTTATAGGTTATTTTGAAGCCCAGAAAATTCTCTATGTTACTATGTATGAGCTTTGCTCAAGGACTTTGAAATCAGACGAGAATGCGGAAAGAGGTAAATGGCTTTTGTTAAACTGGTGGTCAAAAGTAAAAATAATTTTTGTTTGAAAGACATCAGAAGGAATTTTTGAAAGTGTGAAGTGTTGGGAAGTGAAAAGGGAAGCATTTCCGATCATTTTCACTGAAAATCATATTAAGCCATTTTGTAACAGAAACCGTCCGTTCTTTTTATATATCTTATATATATTTGGTGAGGGTCGTTCATTAAAAATATCCTAAAATGTGAGATAGAACAACGAGTCAACATCCACATGTAAAGAAGAGATGGCCAAACTTTTCGATTTTGAAGGTGACTAGAAACGTTTTCAGGGAGAAATATGAAAGGTATAAAAAAATATTCACTGAAACGCATATAAGTGACCTCATCAGTTTCTGTCACTGATCATTAGATGTGGTTTCATGTGACGACGAACATCTGATGAACACTGCTCACTTTGTAAGATGAATAGACGAAACGTGCGTGTCATTAGAGCAAAACATCGTAAATGATCTGGAATCTCTCCTAATAAAATCTTTTCATAATTTTCGATGTTATTCAACCCAAGGAATATGAGTATCTATGAAAATTCAGGTACTGACCCACCTTTAAGAATAAAGATTATACCTAAAAAATTCAGTTTTATCCGAAAATCGGCATCTTGGATCGATCTCCTTGGAACATTTTTTTACCCTCGCCAGGTAGTAGCCCGTAAAATTCTGACCAAAATGAGACGTCTTCCAGCTTTGTATGTATTTTTCTGAACGAGATGCGAACTTCACAAAATTCCCATAGGAATCTATAGTATATTCCCTGAATATTCCACAAATTGCCTCTTTCTCTCTAAAAATGAATCCTACTGTAAATTTCTTGAGTACAAACAGGCTTCAAGATAGCCTATTTTGTAGCCCGTGAAATTCTCTATCATGTGAGGTATTGCTTGAATTTATGCACCGGGTCTTTATTTTACAAATAGCACTTTAAAAGAGTAAGGTAGCATAAATTAATGCTATTGGAAATTTGAAAGAAAATCTTAAACTTTATTTTCTACTTCATATTTTCATTTTTTTCTACTGTATCATTACAGTTATTTCAGGAGAAGTCTTCTAGGGCAACGCGAAATTCGCTGTCGTGCACTTCATGCTGTATATTAAAAATCACTTTCGACTAAAACTAAACTTTAGGCAAAGTGTCGAAGTTCCGACCTTACTTACGGCGAAAGTTCAGCTTACGGTATGACTTTCGGCAATTGCCGAAAGTTTTGTTATGCTTGGTTGACAACATGGCTAATTAGTGAGTTCTACGACTCAAATAAAGCTTTCGGTAATTGCTTAGTCCTATCTTTGACTAAAAATTACTCCCAATCAAAATTGAACTTTCGGCAAAGTGCCGAAATTCTGACTTTGGACAGGGCGAAGTCCGATGAAAATGCAATTGCCGACAGTCTACTCCGAAGGTGTAGGACGGCGAAATTCATGGTATCCGTCCTCTACACTGTATTGCTACAATAACTATAAATAAATGCAAAGTTGGCGTACTTACATTTTTGTTGAGTCATGTCGTAATCAAAATGATTAGGTATAAACTTTCTGCAAGACGTGGGCTTATTGAATCCGGTTTTGGCGACACTGATTGTATTATGTGCGTTACCAGACTAGCAGACTAGAAGGATAAGTAAAAGATTTTGGATAAAACGAAAATAACATGAACTGCCGAAAAAACATTAGGCATCTAGCAAAATTGGAGATATCTCTTCTAGCACAAGATATGCGTGTGCAAACATTGCGATATATATGACGTAAAAGAACGAGGAAGAAAAGAAGTTTAAAAAAGTGTTGAAAGAATAAAATGGTGAATGAAAAAAACGCTGCACTAACTTTTCCTCTTTCTTCACACGGGAAAAGAGAAAAAGAGAATATCTAGCGGCGTAGCTAGGATTTCTTAGCAGAGTGGGCTCAGCACTGCTATTTTTCAGAAACCCAGAAACGGTGGTGTGAGTTTTCTCTAGCCTGTAGCAAAATCCAAACATATTTGACACGTGTGAGAAGAAACGAATAAAGCAGAATGAAAGAAAAATACTGATTGAACGAGAGGGGAGTTTACAAGAACACATATTTAAAAACCGAATAGAGATGTACCAACTACTACTTAATAACCTAGTGGATGACATATTGCAAAGAGAAAAGACACGGTAGCTGATATCATATGAAAAGAGACTATGAAAAACATACGAGAAAAGAGTGTGAGAAGAATGAAAAACAGACACGAAATATAGTGGGTAGAACATGTGATTAAAGGACGTAGAGAAGATACGAGAACAAGAAAAGACGCCGAACATAAGGAACGATGAGAGATAAGAGAGGGCACGAAGAATGAGATACAGGTATCTAAAAATAACAATAAGTAGCCGCTACAGAATTTATCGAAATCTTTATACTTCAAAAAACAATGTGATGTGATATCTTTCATATCTTATACCACAAGTTTTCTTGAGACACCTAAAAACTGTTTCCGGATAAACGCAAATATCTTGAGGGTGGGCTCAAACAGTTTTTGGGTGGGCTTAGCCCACCTCAGCCCACCTGTGGCTACGCCACTAAGAATATCTATCATTGATAGATATATACAAGGATATCTTGAAGATATACGTCGTGTATGTGCTAGAAGAGATATCTCCAGTTTTGGTATATTCATGTTGCAATTATCCAATAATATAACACTGAGAACTTGATTTTTGCCTTTTCTCATAGGCGCTTTTTTTAAAAGCACAAAAGCATCCAATTCTCTAATAAACGATACAATAATGTAAATAACAATAACTTTGTCTGTCATAAAATGAGCCGCTTCACTTTTAATGATCAGAGGAGTGTTCAGCTGAAAAATGAGAAATCGAGCCGTAAACAGCCGTGAGTACTATTAATAGACAAAAGTAAGGAGTTTCCAAGCAAACACCGGCCCGCGTTTGGGTTAGCAGTTCAGCTTTCCTGCAATATATACGTGACAAAAGCACGATATTGTCTGTCTCGTTGAACCATATGAACTGACAATTTCAATGTATCCATTCTTTAATGCAAAAGAAATGTGTCGACAAACTTTGCATCGATTTATAGCAGCGTGGCGCAGTGGAAGCGTGCTGGGCTCATAACTCAGAGGTCGGTAGATCGAAACTACTCGCTGCTATATTTCTTTTTCGACCTCTCTCACAGCTACAGTGGCTACCAACATTGCAAAAAAAGACCCTAGATATACTCAGTCGGCAAAAAGAGGAAGAAAGGAACTTTTCCTCTGATTGCGCAATTACTTATTCATCTTCGCTTAAGCATCGATACCAATGTCTTTTTTTCTCATTTGTCGTCGTCATATGAGTTATTGCATCAGTCTTAATAATTGCCTTATTCGAGCTTGTTGAAAAGTGTGTACGCAGAGAAAGCGTTAGAATGTGGGTAGCAGATTTGTATTCTCGTTTTAAAAAATAACCTGATCCTGACTGAAACAATCTGACACAAAAGATTTTTTGTCGATGAAATTCTGTAATATTTAGATAATTGATGAAAGAGCCAGAAACAGATACTGAATTGGTCTCGTTTACATAAAACATGCAGAATATAGCACTTGAGAAAAGAACATTATAGGAAAAATAAACTCCAGTAACCAAACGTTGTCGCATTACTGAAGCAAAATTGCCGATGAGTATAGCTAGGCTCTGGTTTTGCAGTGGTGGTTGTTGCTGTACCTGTGAGAAAAGTCGAAAAAGAAATATAGCAGCGAGTAGTTTCGATCTACCGACCTCTGAGTTATGAGCCCAGCACGCTTCCACTGCGCCACGCTGCTATAAATCGATGCAAAGTTTGTCGACATATTTCTTTACATTAAAGAATTCTAGCCACTGAAATACTGATACAAACTGGAGACTAAGAAACTTTCGATATACGTATCTAAATGGATTTATTAAAGACAATTGCTGCAACTGTCTATGACACAAACACACATTTAACTGAAAACGATGAAATAGTCGATGCAGAATTCTGTTTCTGATTCTTAAATAATTTGTCGTACTTCACAATTTTTCAAAATATTTTTCCCGAGATTGCAGATTGAGAATGTTAAAAGATACAAAAATTCAAGCTCTAACGATCGAAACGTTTAGATAATAAACATTGGATTTTATTAATGAATTTAAATTAATTGATCAGACTAGAACTGTCATTAACAAACTATTACGTTAGAGATCCGCTCGAGTCTTTTCGAAAAAGAGTATATTCTTCAAAACACTTTGTTTTGCTCTTTTTACGATCCGATAAAAGGCAACTAAATTTCAGGATGATTTCTGACCACAAAATGATATATGTATGAGCCTGTGGAGGAAGACTTGTCCTATCCAGTGGTTTATATATATAATCGCACCCTAATGTACATCGTCAGAGAAAATTAAAAATAACCCCTCTTTTTTAGACCTTTAGAAATTTTTCTTTTTTCTTTAAGTATTGTGCATTATAGAGTAAAGCGTCCTCTACAAAACAAGACCACTCTTAGCTCTCCTAGGCGCTCCATTAAGGAGATACAAATTTTTAAAGTTTCTTACTTCACGCTGACAGAACCCTATTTTTTTACTATCGAAATCCTTTTCTCTTCCATTCAATGCTTAATAAACTTTTCAAATAGTTAGTCTTGTAGAGTACAGATTTCTCTGCAAAATGAGATATCTCCCCACTCTCCACCATATAGAGTTATGATCGTTTTGGACGCTATATCACAAATGTGACTTTTTCAAACGCTTCTAGCAAAACGATCATAACTGTATCAAAAAACATGGTGAAGAACTGGGAGACATCTCATTTTGCAAAGAAATCTTTACAGTCTTTTATCTACAAGACTGACTGTTTGAAAAGTTTATCAAACATTGAATGGAAGAGAAAAGGGTTTCGAAAGTTAAAAAATAGGGTATTGTCAGCGTAAAGTAAGAAACTTTAAAAAATTCGTATCTCCGCAACGGAACGCCTTGGAGAGCTGAGAGTAGCCTTGTTTTGTAGAGGACGCTTTACTCTATAATGCATAATATTTAAATCAAAAGTAAAATATAATTCTAAAAGTGTCGAACTTGATGTAACGAGGAATGAATGTTTGATAATGTCGTTTTATGAGAAAAAGTTGTGTATGCAAACAGGTAAATAAAAACTCGTTTAACTAGAATCTATTGACTTCGAGAGAATAGAGAAAAAAAACGTTTATAAATGTGATAATACTTTGAATTAGAAATAGAGTAGATAAAAGCGAAAAACATGAAAAATAATTTCTCTTATTTAAGAATAAGTTTATTTGTGTACTGAAATTATTTGAGTGAACGAAAAGAACATAACTATTGAATATTGTTAATCATTTTAGATGGCGTTCACTATCTATCAAATTTTTCTTGCCGTTTTAATGTTAATAACTGGCTCTTTAAATACACTTTCAACTAAATGGGCAGATAGGTTAGGTATAGAAAAAAAGAATATTTAAAACATAATGTAGATTTTAAAGTTTTTTTTTATTTTTATTTTTTAATATTTTCAGACAAAATGCATTTTTTTGTGATAAAGTAACAAATGGTACCTTTCAACATCCATTTTTACAGGTGAACATTGTTATATTAGCCAATTTAATATAAGAATAAAAAATTTACTGTATTTTAGGCAACAGGCATGTTTCTTGGAGAATTTTTATGTTTATTGTTATTTAAATTCTTATGGTTTTCGACGTTAAAATATCGTACTGTACAATTGAAAACAGTTGAAGGTGGTGTTCCTCCATTGATGCTGTCGATTGTTTCTCCGTTAGTTGAAGGAGATCAAACATTTAATCCACTTATTTTCTGGGTGGCATCTATATGTGATATGTTATCAACGTGTTTATCGTACATAGGGTTAAATTATACAACAGCCAGTAGTTTTCAAATGTTAAGAGGTAAAACGACAAACAAACATTCGTTCATTTATATTAACTTGATCGTCTTTCATTTAAGGATCTGTGATGATTTTTACAGCATTATTAAGGTAATTTCAAACTTATTATTTTTATTGTTGTTTTTTTAAATATTTGTTTAAATAACTCTGCTTTATATCGAATTTTAGTATCATTTTTCTTAAAAAGAAGTTAACGTTGTATAATTGGATTGGGTTACTAACGGTAGTTGCCGGTTTGACAGTTGTAGGTGTATCAGATATTCTTTTTGATAAATCAGATATTAAGCTGGTATATAAAATAGCTGGTAAAAAATAATTCATTTTTTTGTTTGCTTTAATCGAATAGTCGTCAACTTTTCTTTATTTTAGGGGATTTGTTAATTCTGGTGGCACAAATTTTCACTGCTTCTCAAGTAGTTTATGAAGAACGATTTATCTCCAAATACAACATACCACCACTCCAAGCCGTCGGTTGGGAAGGTTTGTCTAGTTTCTAATGTAAACTTAGATTCTACATTTTAAACTCCTTCCCAGGACAAAAGGCCACCTCTGAGACAATTCTATACAATCCATCGTACGACCACGCCACATTTTTCGAGAATTTTTCAACATTTGACTGTTAAAACAGTGAAATTATGCATGCTTTCGGTTTTGGCTCTTGGAATTTTTGCAGCAAGCAATTGTGACAGATGTATAGAGTATGACTTTTCTTTATTAATTATCCCTTCTATCGAGTGATCCTAAACAGCGAACATAGAGAAATGTAATCGATTCAGTCATTCAGTACCAACCGCATTGCTCTCAAATCGATAGAAACTAGACAACAAGTATATTGATCCTCATAATTGATGTTGATCAGCAGGAGGTGTTAGAAGCGCAGCGAAGAGAAAAATTCAATAGCTTAATTGTCTGTATGACGAATATGACTATTTTCGGTTTGTAAAGTTTCGGAGTTGTAAAGATAGTCTAAAACACGGGCTCTCAATTGTTGAGTACCCTAAAACACCAGTTAGTTAACTGTTGTGAAACGAAAAAAGGCATTATTCTCAGCTTTTTACAGGTTACGAAAACTTTTAGAAAATTCTGGTTGAAAGGTTGGATTAGAAAGCCACTCCTAATAGAAGGGAATCCTAAAAAGTTTGATCCGATGGACCATGACCTTCTATTCCGGGGGGGGGCGAAGGTTAATTTGAATTCCTTTTTTAACAGGTATATTTGGATTTGGAACGCTGGGACTGTTATTAATTCCATTTTATTTTATCAAAATTGGTAAAAGTAATACAGGACCGGCCCATCGATTAGAAGATATTCCAGAAGCATTTTGTCAGATGAAAAGTAATGGAATTATTATCGTGGCAACAGTTGGTATGTGTCTCAATGCTGATCGCTGATCTTACTAATGATGATTTTTTAAAATAATGTTCGTTATTGATACTTCTTTTATTCTTACATCAAAGTAGTACTCTAAAAAAAAGTTGTTCAATTCTTATTTCGATCCTTCGACCAGTTTTCTCGGTGTAACAAATGGAATACACGAGTTTTTTATTTTTCAGGAAACATATTCAGTATCGCATTTTTCAACTTTGCCGGTATAAGTATCACAAAAGAATTATCCTCTACAACACGAATGGTACTCGACAGGTATACATCATTGATCAATTTGTACAATAAACATCTAAAAAACTTTTATCTTACTTTAGCGGTCGTACATTGGTTATTTGGATGGTTAGTTTAGCATTACGATGGCAAAAATTTTATCCGTTGCAAATAGTTGGTTTTCTACTCTTAATTATTGGCATGGGTATTTATAACGGTGTATGGCTTCATTTAATAAGAAAATTCATCCGTCGTCAACCAGTCGATGATGAGACCATCACTATGACTGAAGATCATAAAATAGCAATAGCAGATGATGTTGTACTTTATACTCCTAACTAAAAACTCATAAATACAACTCATGTAGAGCACTTTTTATTTTTTACATGCCTCAAAGTAGCACTCTACATAGTATTCTTTGTTGTTCTCTATCGCGATATCAGCCTATTTCTGCAGACACACCATGCCTTCGATCGTTTTATACATTTATGCTTCATTTTCTTATCTGCTCACTTGTGTAATTTGTTTTATGGTTGTATGCGCATTTTATTCAATTATGAGCAAAGACGTTTTTGTTTTCTGAACATTAAAAAAAGGTTAACAAATGTGTAGATTTAAAATGTCAAAAAAAAGAAGTCGGCTGGATCGATAAAAGATGCTGGTGTATTCGAAGAATATTATTTTTAAACACAGACTATTATGACTGAACAATAATTATGTCAACATTTTACAGAATATCTTTTCTATATACCGTAGTTCTATCACTTCTGTTGAACAGTTTCCATCAGCTGTAAAGGAGATAGGTACAAATCACAATTTAATCCTACTTCTCGTTTTTGTTTGTCTGTCAACTACCATATACGGCGGCTCTACATATAGAAAATTACTACAAAGTAGGCCTGTAAAAGTTCACTTTTCGCTTCTTGAACGTGGCCGCCCATCTCACATGGGCCCATCTCATATGGATATTCGGCATCAGGAGCGTCGATTACCTATAATCAACTAGGTTTCCTTAAAAAAACAATTGAACAGAGATTTTCGAGATTTTCAGGTGCAACTGAGATGGCAACGTGTGGAAACTAGTGAAATCGAACAAACAATAATAAAGTCATCCGAACAAGTATCAGATTGTGTGGTTATCAAACATACAGAGAATGAAAAACACGAACATTTAATTGCTTATGTTCAACAACCGTCGTCTATTGTTGACAAGGATTTATCGCAAATACGAAGCTATTGTCAACTGCACTTACCTCGCCACATGGTTCCATCATTATTTATCATTCTCGATCGATTGCCACTTAATTCAACTGGAAAACTTGATCGTCGTTGCTTACCAAAGCCAGATTTTAGCCAAACCGGTAGTCTAGATCATCATGTTGAACCACAAACACCGTTAGAAAAATATATACACGATGTATGGTGTCGAATGTTATCACAAGACAAAATATCAATCACGTCCAATTTCTTCACATTGGGTGGTAGTTCAATAACCGCAATGAAATTATACTGGTTGTATAAATCACTTTCGGTTTTGACAGTCGTCAACTTCATGTTGGAATGTTATTCAACCACTCAACAATCGAGCAGCAAACGCATCTTCTAAAAACTGCTCAACCAAATCAAGTGCTAAATGACAGTAGCTCTTTCACATGTAAGCATAGTACGATAGTTGTTTCAAACTTATTCATTCTTATTGCTGCTGTTTTAGTTATTGAAAATAAATTATTAGAAATAAAATGGAATTAGATTCAGAATTACCATCGGATATGTTAGAAGTGAAAGACGTGGAAGAAAATCTTTGTGATAGAAATGATATTTTATTGACTGGTGCAGATGGTTTTCTTGGTATTTATCTTCTAAATGAATTATTATGTCAAACACAATCAAACAATATTTATTGTTTAATACAATCATCATTTACAGATGTTACAGATTTATTGAAAGAGTTTGATTTGTACACAAGTTACTCTATCGAAAGAATTATTCCGATCCAAGGGAATCTGTCTCAACACCATTTGGGATTAACAGATGCTCAGTGGTTACATTTGTGTCGAAATATTCGAACAATTTATCATTGTGATGAAATAGTCAATTACGCTGCCAAGTACGAGGATCACCGATTGGTAAATGTCAATGGGACGCTGACAATCATACGTTTAGCTACAATGAAACGTATCAAAACACTTAATTATGTTTCAACGCTGGATGTAGCCACCAATAAAATGTTAAACGGTTATGTTCAGAGTAAATATGTTGGAGAGTGTATTGTGCAACAATCGCATGAGCAACTAAGGCTAGATGAGGGAATATTTCGACCGGATACTTTTCTTTCCTCCTTCAATAATAAACTGTTTCCAGAAATTCTGTGCTTATATTTTTAGGTATGATTTCGTGGTGTACTAAAGCGGGATTCTATAACAAACAAGACTGATTGTGTAGATTGTTTGTTAGCTTAATTAACACGGGTGTGGCACCAGATACAAATGTTCAATGGAATTTAATCCCTGTCGATTATGCAAGTACGAAAATTGTTGAATTAGGCGAACATAGGTATGCACCAGTTACAGTTTTTTACCAGTTAACTGTAACTGTGAAAACTGTAACTGTCATAACAGTGTAACTGTTATAACTGTAACTGTCGTAACTGTAAAACTGTAACTGTCAAAACTGTGACTGCTCATAACTGTAGACAAATATTCTAGAGTGAATTAGTCTTCTACGATTTGGAGACATTTTAAGAACAGAGACATCCTTAAAATGTATGCAAATCGTAGAAGACTAATTCACTC
>CAJNOQ010003612.1:0-19700 GCA_905250885.1 Didymodactylos carnosus
CGACCTGCGGGCCGATTAGGCTGGAGAAGATGCTACAGTAAGTAGTTGTTTTGGAATAAAAGTAATATTGAAAGTAATGGCTGATGCAGAATAAATGGCCGATATATGAACTAATATAGGTTTTCAGTCGATTATTGAACTTTGCTCCGGTAACAAACATTGTAAATTGCGACCTTGACTTGTATAATTTTGTAAAAATGAAATTTTCTGTTAGATCCATTTTTCACTGAAGGAATACGCCAAAAAAGGTGCTCAATAATTTTTTAAAAAATGTTTTTTTTTAGAATTACTTTATTGAAAATGAATACTGATTTATCGCATATTACTATGATTCGTAATAGAAATACATGGAATATTACTGTTACTGAGGTCAGGAATACTCTTCACTATTACTTTCCTCAGTAATGTAATATATGAGTAACAGTAATACGGCTACTTCTAATTCAAAATTAACTTTTGAAGCTCAAAAATGTTGAAAAGTAAATAACAAAAGAATTTGTAGTTATTTTTAGTCATTATTTCCACAAAAATCGTTCACTGTCCTTTCTAATGTTTGTATCAGATCACTATGGTTTGCTACCTATTTTATTGTCACGTCTGAAGTTATTTGGAAAATTCGTTCAAATTTATTATTCCTAGGGAAGGAGAAGACGAGAAATGTAAACTTCAAAGGCGTGCGGTATATTTTCATGACGACAAATTTGTAGTCAAAACAGCTAAATTTAACAAAACAAAGTTGTTGTTTTTTTGAAAAGACGTCAGTGTATAATCGTATTAAAACAGGTTTATTTCATGATGTATTCTGCTTATATACATTTAATAGATGAAGAATTAAGTGAACTAGTAAATATTTAATTTGGTTACTAATACAATCTGTTGATAAAAACGATAAAATAAGATTTAATGACGATATTTATCTTGTTTTGTTGTAAAAACTGTTACAAATAGTAGAAGGTGTGCATATAGGTAAAAAATAAGCAGGATTTTAATAACTATGGTTCGTGAATTTTACTACAAATATTATCGTAGTTTTGAATAAAAAAATATCATTTCAAGATACTTAAACGCAGCTGTTACCAAAAATAATATTGTCAAATGAGAATCCTAAACTAGTTACATTTCTCTACTATTAATTACTAATATAATTCTAATTATTTTATTTTTAAAATACGAATATCTATGTCAAAAATTAGATGATTATTAAATCACAACCTTCCCTTTTCCTTTCGGATTAATCCCTTTTAATACAAAAATAAAAAAATAACAAAATTGTCATTTTTACTTTTGCATTGATATGTAACCTTCAAATTTAATCAGATATAACAATATTTAAAACGTTTTCATTTACTCTCCATTTTATAATAGATGAATATAATATTTAAAAGACAAATATGAAAATTTGTGATTTGTATAATGTTAAGACAAAATGAAGTGCAACATTCATTTATTATTGCCCGACATTGTACATGTTCTTATGTTATATACTGGCCTAGTTCGAGCGGGAGGGGATCATGGGAACAATCCCCTCCTCTCTCCCACCCTCGCCCAATAATCGTTTCTTTTTTCACAAAATTCATAATTTACTACGCTACACAAAAAACACTTTCACTACGCGATCACAACAAAAAATATATCGACTCCCCTCCCTCACAATCTTAGAAGCCTCGCACCAGCCCTGGTTGTATGAAATCTAACTTTGATCATAAAGTGAGAAGAAAGTTATTGTTATTGTTAGAAAACAGTTTATAAATTATGGGATTAAACAAAACTTACTAAACAAACTAATGTATATAGAATTAATAGAGAGAAATTTTAGTATGAGACAATGATCCAGATATTGATATGAACTCTCCTAATTGAAATTTTAATTTTGAAGTATGATTAGACACCTATAGTTCTATATTCAAAAACAAAGTTGTTAAAATGTATGTGTAAAATTTTAAAACTGTTTTTTTTTTTTGTCCAAGTAAAAATAACCTTCTTTTGCTCGTATTCTGATTAGTCAACCAAATTAAAAGTTAAGATATACATTATAAGCCTTTTTACTGACCTGTTGGCGATTCTGTTGTTGATAATTGATCTGTTATTTTTGTCAAACGACTTGATCCACTTCCAATAGTAACTGGTACTGTTGTACTCTTTGAACTAATCGATGTTGGTCGTAATAATGGTGGTGTTGATTCATTTGTCGTATTATTATTATTATTATCATTTGTACCAAATGATACTCGTGTTCTTGTTGTTTGTTGTTTTGATGGTTGTTGTCTTCGACGATATTCACTTTCTAATACACCACGATACAATGTTAATTCAAATTTTAAATTTTTATCATATTCAGCTAAATTATTTAATTTTTCATATAATTGTTGTAATTCATTTTTATTTCGTTCAACTTCTAAATCTTTTTCTTGTAAAGATTTTAAATGTTCATCTTGTACTGTTAATAAATCCATTTCCATTTGATTAACTCTATCTGATAATGCTTGATTATAATTATTTAATGTTAATAATTCTTGTTGAGCTTGTGATGTTTCTTGATGTAATTCTTCTAATTCTGATTGACGACGTTGACTCATTAAAATATCATTACTATCATCATCAATATTGGCATTTATACTCTCTTCAACAACTTGTAACATTTGTTTATATTCATTTTCCGATTGTTTTAATTGTGATTGATTTAATATACTAAAATCGTCTCGAATACGTAATATAGAATCATTTAATCTTGATAACATAAATTCATTTGCTTCAGCTTGAACACCGATTATAGTTTCACGTTCTTCACTTAAAAATTCTTTAGCAGTTTGCATTAATTTTATTTCTTCTTTTAATGTTTGAATTTCATACTAAAAAAAAACGTAAAAAGATAAACTTCAAAAAACGCTTTTGATCTCTTTTTTGCTCAATTTAAGTTAGATAGTAGAAGAGAAAATGAAAATGAAAAAATTGAATGGCAGTTTGACAGTGTATTATTATGAAACATACTTGTGTTTTAGCTTTATCAATGGATGATTTTTCTAATTGAACTAATAAACTGTCTACTTTCTCCATAGCTTGTCTATTTTGTTGTTTTTCATTTTCAACATACATCATTATACTTTTCATTTGTTCATTTAATTTTGAAAATTCTTGTTTAACAAAACGTTCTTGTTTTACTAAATTTGTTAACATTTTTTGTTGATCTTTATCATTTTGTACTAAAAATCCAATACGTTTTTTGAATTCATCTTTTTCCATTTGTAAACGTTTTACTTTTGATTTAAGTCGATAACGATCGAGTACAGCATCATTTAGTATAGTTGAATTAACATGAAAATCACCAGGTAATTTTCTTAATAAATTTTCAATAGTAGAAATATATTCATTTCTTAGATGTTCAATTTTAGCTGTTTTTTCTTGATTTTCATCATCAATTGTACGTATATCGCCTAAATAGGCTTGAAAATCATGATTTAATTGACGAAATTCATCCGTTTGTTGATTATATGATAATCGAGATCGTTCAGCACGATTAACATAATCATCAATTTGACTTGACAATAATTGTTCTTCAACTGCTTCCCATTGAGTCATGTCTTTGGCTATCTAAAAATGACTATAAAATATGGAAATAAGTATTTTTTCAGAAGATATCGTGTTTACACTACACTAATGATTAAATTTCAATAAACGTGTTTAATTTTTAATGCTGCAAGAAACATTTAAATGTAAAACAATTCTGTTTTTTTTCTCTCCTCAGTTCTAACATATACTTGTTCTAGTCGACAATTAGCTCGATCTAATAAACTAATTTAGCTATGCAATTTTATCAGACCTCATTAAAATATATGTCCTGATTCAGAGGCTAATCAGCTCGCTCTAAATCACAGTTGAATTTTGTTGACACGTGACAATTTCAAAAATATTAGAACTGATTCCGGTCAGATTTTCCCGGTCTAGGATAGCTATTAAAAGAAAGAATTTTCTTTATATTAACAAATATTTCTAAAATGTGTGAGAAAATTTTTTTTTAGAGTAGTAGAAAAATTTAGACTATTCTTCTATACTATAATTTAAAGTGTTTGTTTGTCTGTTTGTTCAGCTATACAAATCCACATGCTTCATCCCAGAGCAACCAAATTTTGCATGGGGTCCACATTCATCAAGAGGAAGACCGTAGGCTATGTGTGACTCCAAAATCTCCACTCACAGGGGTACCCGGGTAACCAACCCGGGCAATGCCGAGTAAATTTTCTAGTCACAAATATTTAAGAATAATGTGTTACTACAAGAGATTTCTATCGAATGCACTTCCTACGTCAACAACACTAGATGTTTAACTCAATCACGTGTAAATAAAGCACTGACAAAGATACTCAACTTTGAAGAGAGAAGTAAAAAAGAAGAAAAAATTATTTCGTGAAAAGTAGGTTTTAGTTTTTTTTTTGACTCACACTCTTATTTTAGATCATGCCGAGTATCGACTCGTGTATGATTTTATATTCTGAGCGTGAAAAAATTCAGTAATTCAAAAAAACAAAAAAAGAAGAAAAAAATAAATCAATTTCCATTACATAAATAATACTTGTTAATAAAATAGAATTAATAAAATACCAAATATCTGATAGTTACTACTAAAATGTCTAATACAAAAGAAAATATTGATTAATAGCACTAAAATAAAAAATATCATTGTGTGTTTTGTTAATTTTATTTTTTCTCTATATTTATTTAAAAGTAAGAATGAGGATTGTTACTTTGTTTGTCATAATTTATATTCAAAAATGATCAGAATTGTAAAAGTAATTTTTTGTACACTTTTATAAAGCTTTTACACTTCTGATATAATAATTTTTATTACCTTTTTATTTTTAATATTTTGTCTAAAAATGAAAAAATTTCAAAAATGAACAATTTTTAAATCAAATATATAGATCGTTTAAAATCAATGACATCAATTTTTCTTCTATACATAAGAGACGGTATAGAACATAAAAGACGTCTTTTCTGATTTAATTTTTCTTCTTAAAATACAAATTTAATATCACTGTCTACTATTTTGTTGCTCTCTACAGTATAGCAGCGTACTTTGAGTATAGCTAGAAAATGTGTTTCTTCTTGTTGCTACCTTGAGTTTCTTTTCTCTCTCTCTCTCTCTCTCTCTCTATTTTTTTTTATTTCTGTTTTATAATGTCTACTTTTTTAAGTACAAAAAAATTAATAGACTATTTTAAATGAATCTATATAGACGTGGTGACGTGCGATTAATAATAATATAGTTATGTCGTTTTATTTTCTAGACATAAATAATAGAATTTCTTCTCTTTGTTTTTTTTTTTTTGTTGTTTTCTCAATGTGGTCAAACATTTTTATGAGACTAGACATTCTAAATTTAATAACGATTACCGTACTATGATAAATCACGATGGAGATATTGTCTGAGTTATAATTTGTGTTTTTTTTCAAGCAAAAAAATGTGTAAATTCTATTTTGACATTAGTAGACAACTGTGGGTAATGAATGAATGCACATTTTTCTTTTATAAAATAGGAAAAGTCTCATAAAATATTAAAAAATGAAATTAAAGTAAAAAAGAAAAAAAACTTTTCTTCTTACAACATAACCTAATCAAATTAATTTGAGTGGTTGAAACATAATCTTAGACAAAGCGCATTTAACAAGTATTACCTGGAACTTTGATGATTATATAAAATTTAAAATCAATAGTAAAAATGCATTTTTTGTGCATCTGTTCACAATTTTACATTATTCTTTAATAAATCTGTTATTTAACGAAGAACAAAACATTGTAGTTTTCAACTAAACTCTTTTTGCTTCTTAACTAACAGAGAGAAGAGAAAAAAAAAGTTGTCAAGGAAATGAGTTATATACACTAATCAATCTGGAAATTATCAAAGGATTTCTATTTTTTATCTAGAGAGTAATGCAGGTGGTGAGCGCATGCTTTGTAATTTGTACTTCCTTGTTTTTCTATGAATAAGTTAGGTACAAAAACTTCTATAGAAATGTTTTTTGAAATATATCTTCCATCTTTCATTCTAAATATTCTATAGAAAATGTAATGAAACCCGTGCAGGGAACCGAAAGATCATCGACCATTCTGCCATAGAGAACTAACAAAAGACATTCGAATAAAAGAGTTCTTAAAAAAAAAGAATTTTTAAAATAATAAAACAATTCTTCGCTTTTGAAGTAGTCCTCCTACGACGGAAATGACCATTTTTATTGAAAAATATCGGTTTTTTGAAAAGACATGATGAGATAGGCCAAAGTTCCTTATTTACTAAAGGTTTTATCTCCAAAAACATGTTTTTAGAGATTTTTCAGCATGTTCCGTAGAACGACAATTACATTATTCAGAAAAGTGCTTAGGAAAAAATGTTTATGCAGATAAACACATATGTGAGTGCACGTGTGCTTGCATCAGACTCCCTGTGGTCAAAAATCTGTAGAAAAGAATAAACAAGTTTTTATGACATTCTTAGAAAAAAATGACTATAACTAAAATAGTTTGCGTTTTTATCCAAAACAACTTTAATCTTCATAGCGTTTCATATTTCTAAATTCTGTTCTGATTTTTCCGTTATATATATGTTTTGAAAATATTGAACTCTATTTTTTTGACTTTTTAAGCCTTCTGTTATTCGAAAAAGTAATATTTATAATTGGACTCTGTTACACTGTGGAAGAATATCTTGGTTTTAATTTGAGACTGAGATGAGCTCTCCATCACTCAAACTGGCTGAGAATCTCTTCAATTTTGAATAATCTCGTTTTGATTTATTTACTGAGATGAAGTATCAAAAATTTTTATTGAAACTATTTCAATCATGCACGCCGTATTCTCTAAAGTTTTCGTTCAGATTGGTTTTTGATTACTGAGATAAATTTCTGATCAGGAGGAAAACTCGAATTAGAAACAAACGGTGTTTGTTAGTGTCTGATTTTTTTTAACGATTAAATGAGCCATATTTCCGATATAAAAAGTTAAACCGCAGATGAACAGCTGAGTATTAAAGTTTATTTACATACTTTTCCACAAATAAGTAAACGATAATACACTTGATTTAATTTTTCTTTTTCTTTGTATATATATAAATATTTTTTATACCACTAAAATCCAGGTGAAAAGATTGGTTTCATTTACTTATTTTTCTCTTTTGCATTTATTCTCAAGTCTCTATAGTTTTGTTCAGAATAACAACTAGAGTAATGCATTATGCATACCGCACGAGACACAACCAAACAGATTAAAAAACTAAACGAATAATAAAAGTGATTATTTTCATTTAAAAAGTCTAAAATTGACATATTAGATGATGCATAAATAACAGTAAATATTTACTCAATTTGTTAAAAAGCTTTTTAGATACATTTTTCTAGTTGATGAAGATATGCAGTTCAAAATAGTTAGTCTATTACTAACATTTATAAATAAAGAGAATAATTTAAAAATTATTAATAAAAGTTTGCCATATGTATATATTTTCTTATTTTTAAGTACTAACAACAGACTAAAAATAATTTTTAGAAAATTGATAAGGGATTGACTACTCTCTTATCAAAAAGAGCTGAATGAGATGAAAATGAGAATATGATTTTTTTCTTGATGTGTTAGTCTTCGACAAGAGCTCGATAAAATTGTTCTTAAAATCACGATCCAAAATCAAAAAAAAATAAGCTATTACATGGATCATGTTTTCTATACCACCTTTTTTTATCAATTGCTGATTCTTTGTCGTTCTTACACATATTTCTTTGATATTTTTTAATTTTCTACCAGGTATTCTTTAAAACAAGGGAAATATTTGAATCCGAAAAGAAAAACAATAATTAAATTGAAAAACGTTATACGCACGCAAAGTCTACTTTATTCTAAAATAGGTAAAAAAAAAACATTTTCTCGTTTTTATATGTTGATATAGAACTAATTATTTGTGCGTTTTTGATAAACATCTTTCTTCTATAATTTTTCCTCTTTTTCTTGTCAATGTAACAATGGAAAACACATAAAAAATTTAAAGTCATTTCAACACTAACATAGAGACTTTACCACCCATTCTTTGGTTTTTTATTTTTTTACATCACTTTTTTCAAATCAGTAGACTAGAGCGCTTGAATATGGTCTTACATAGAGATTAGAACTGAAGTTTTGCTAAAAATGGGATTCAGTACTGATATTTATACACTGTCGATGTTGTCTTTTCCCAATTAAAAATTGATTTTTAATAATAATTAATTACTCACAGAAGAAAGAGAGATTTTCTTTTTAGTCTATGAACTGTCTATGTTAACATGCTAACTTACAATATATTATAATAAGTTTTATGCAAAAAAAAAAAAAAAACAATAAAAGGAAAAAGAAAAACAATTTACCTTTTAAGTTTTAATTTTATTCAAAAACTGCAACAAGCCACGATGTTCACTTGACGGTGTTGATAATCACTGTTCGAAAACAAGAACAAATGGTATACACTTCTTCCTTCTCTTTTAAAAAGAAAGAACTGCTTTTAACATACAACATCATGAAGAAAAGGACAAAGAATGATGACGTAAATTATATTACACTTTATTATAGAGAGAAAACAAGAGAGAACTACGAAGGTGGATTGGTTTTTTAAAAAAAAGTGCAAGTATTCTCTCTGTCAACTAATTTTATTAATCATTATTTTTTTATTCAATTTCTTTTCCCATTTCTTTTTCTTTCTTTTGATACAATATTACATATAATATGGTAAAAGGAAATTTTCTCTCGAATTTCAAAAAACCGACTAATATTATTCTTTATAAAAACAGGAAATATTTGTTCTGTTCTATATACTCTATTAAAAAACAATAATTGAGAATTTTATTACACGATGTTTGTGGCTTATGAGGTTAACGAACGAGTGACAGTTAGTAATATTGCTACTAAAAAATATTCTTTTTACCTGCGTAACAGAATTTAGAAACAAAGCATAGCCATTATTTCATGTTTCGATTGACATACTGTAAATGCAAAAATTCACTTTTAATCGTTTCTAATATGTATGAATATTAAAAATAATATCACTAAGTACATTCAGGTTACCCTTAAAATGAAAAATAGCACACTAAAACTACGATACTATTCATCAACATCAGAAGTAATTAAATTTAAATGAAGTAAGAAGGCGAAACCCATCGGAAACTCTTCAAGAACATCGATTTCGAATAACAAACTTACAAGAAGAACATGTTTCAACAGTAGTGCGGTTAAATCTACGTTGATCACAAGGTTATTTTAAGCGAAATAGTCAATTGAACATCATTCATTATTTGCTGATTTTTGATATTGTTCTAAAAATCAAAATATTTCTAAAGTCTCTCGTCAGAAACATTCCTTAAAATGGCTTTTGATGTTATGTTATTACTAAAGCCACTTATTTCAAAAGTTCATCATGCATTTAGTATGCAATTTCAGCCTGTTCTGTTGTTATGTATTCAGCTTATTATTATTTAGTCACCTATATGGAAAACACCGTTTTAATCTTATTCCTCTTTTGGAATAAAGCTCTATCAGACGTGGGAGAGATGAAAGTTTCGCACCGGAAATTTCAGCACCAAAACTTCAACACGAAAAAGATTAGAACACTACTGGTGTTTCACAATTTTGGAACAAAAGTATGAAATGACAATCAATATAGAGCAAATGGTTGTTTATAATTTGTGCATGAACGTTATATCTGAATCATATCTACAACTATGACCTTATTTATAAATTGACACATAAATCTTAGGACCCAGTTAACTATCTAATAAGAGGATCACAAGCGGATCATTTCCGATAATACTGTGTGACAGTGATATATATAAATGAAGCATACCTTTGCTCTTTAGTACTACTAGCTGTTCAACACGGTAATAATCTCAAATAACGGTATAGCAAAGTGAAAACCACGTTTAGAGCTTAACGGTTGTTCATAAATAAACGGCCGATAAATAGATAAAAAGACGTACTGCCGTTATTGTCAAAATTATTTATTTTACAAATATCATTCTCGTCTTAATACATGTGTGACTACGAATAATATTTAAAATTAGCAATGCAGCATACGTACACAATTGATGATACGACTCCTGAACTTCGAAAATTCGATGAACAAATTGCTTATCGTGCACTGGATATCCGAGAAACAACAGATGTTATAGCTCACAGATATGTCTAATCCATCAATCGCTCGTTTTGCATCGCGTGATAATACAAAACGGCGCTTACCAATGCTGTGCCAGAGTCCACCGTAATACATTTAAAGTTGCTCCTGGATTAATGTTTTATCAATTATATATTATTCATGCGGTATATTGGTGTTATGCGGTACCTGTGCCGCATACTTTATTACGTAGGAAAAATGCTATAACGTACCAACATTTAATTACACAATAGCGAATTTTGCTCAACTTTGGTTTTCAACTTCAATTATACGTGTTTCAGGGCATATACTACCAAATCAGACAAGAATACCTGATATTAATTTTTAAAATGTGTATAACAGAACGAGTCGATCATCCATGAGAACAAACAATGTGTCTCAAGTTTATCATCGTCGAACTGGATGCGCTTATCCAGCATCATCTCTCTACACCTGATCCAGACATTTTATCAAAACTCGACTCACCTGTATCTAACATTTCATTATAATTTTTTATGAACTCCAAAAACTCCCCACAATATTTAAGCCCACTTCTTCCTAGTGCTGAACAATCACCGTGCTGAAAAATTTCATGCACAGTTTATCCGTAACCATTTGCTTGTATTAATGAACAAAAGTCAACACATTGAAAATTTGCGCAAAACCGTGTAGCAACGAGCAAGAAAATGTCATGTTAACATCAAAAGGAGTCCAGTAAAGTAGAGAAACTCTTGTAAATAGACGTAAAGTCTACAGTCGCCCTCGTATGTCATTCTGTGCTATATTTTCCACGTGTTTAAAATGAGGAATCCACTGGATTCGAATGTTATCAACTCAGTTCGTCTCGTATGTTGAACAAATGTGTGCTAAACTCATAGTTTTTATTTGGATGTACGCAAACCAAATCACCTGTTTAAACCATCTCCAGCTCATGCAGTTTAGAAATATTGCTGCCATGACGATACAAGACTCGAGGGTATCATATAGATCTTTCGTTTCTATTCACTGTTTTTCCACTATAACATACTGTTTTCATATTACGTTTAATTCGAACTGCAACAGCTTTACGTTCAAACGCTGAACAGATCAATCAGTTAATCAAAAGCAACTTTTGATGGTATTTTCGATACATTCTTTCACCTCTTCTCTTTCGTCAATCTCATTAACACCAAAGTTGTTTAATGAGAGACAACTGAACTACTAACAGTCTCTTCATTATTGTAAGTGCATATCAAAACAGACGAACTCGTCACGTTTCTAGACAACAAAACGTTATTCTTGAAAGCCAGAAAGCTAGTCGAACGAGAAAGTTTGTGTTCAGTCAAAATAGAAAAGCGCTATTGACACATCGTCTGACCGACCGTGAACGAATATTTGTACAATCAATTTGAAAGTAAAAAATTAATTCTAATTCAAAGATCTGTTAAGAACGATCGATGAACTATGATTAGCTCTTTCCATATCATCAGTGGGTGGCAAAACTGATCGTCGATATTTCTCGTTAATGACCGAAAAATTAAATTCTGCATCAACAATAGTCAAAGAAGTCTGATTTTCTCTTTACCTGTAACTATGAAGTTTCACACAACGCATAACTCGATGTTTCGATCGTCTTAGAGCGAATCTAATTTCACAGTTATCTCATTTCATTTCGTCATTTGAGATCGAGCAGTCAGTTCTTTAAAGCGAAAATCTTCCACTATTTAGCCACTAGAACAGAAATGGGTAGTCCGAATTCCTATGATACTTCCATTATCCATCTTGAGATTCACGTCTACTTGCATAGATTAGCCATTATAAACACACACAGACAGTAAGTCGAACTTTTATTAGTGAATAAGTCAATACATTGCTAAAGCTACACACTATAATCTTGATGTTGCACAACACACAACTCCGTATTTTCTGTTCACATAGATCGATCTGGTTGATTTACACCATTGGAATTAGATGTAGTAGTTGTGTTTGAATCGGTCTAAACACGAAACACTATAAACCATGATTTGAACGGTGAAATCAAATGCAAGATAATCTGTTACAACTGAAAAGATGAGAGGTAATGATGTGACCGCAGGAACCATAGTAGTCGAGAGTAGCTGAAGCAACTGAATAAGAATTTGTGCACCGATTTCTTACCTGACTTTTCTTTGTCCACGACTCCGCAATAACTAAAACACATATATGAAGAAATTGTTAGTTTGAAACCATTGAGTGGCTTTAAAGTCGAAACACAAGTCATTGCTGTGACATGAAAAGTGAGTGGACATCGTACGTACTACTCAGTTTTCTACTAGTTGATTCTCTGTAGTGTGGGTAGGATTTTCAGCCAGTGGCGGATCTAGCACTACGGCGGTCTGGCGACCGCCGCCCCCTTCAATGGGGTCCCTTGCAAATGAAATTCTAATCCAAGTACACTACCAGACTTTCTTAGAAAGAATATTCATACTACCTCGGACGACATGGTTTAGAAATCGCCACTCTGTCGGTAGAATCCTGGATCCGCCACTGTTTTCAGCATTACTTACTATCAGTCTGTTGATGATCAAACGTTGATGGTTGGTCTAAAATATTTAAAATGCGCTTGATAATTTGTCATGATCTACGTGAACGTTCTAGAGGATAAAAGAGCTTAAAAAGAAAGAATGCATACCAGGCATGGTGCTTCGTACAAATATTGGTTCACGGTCGATGTCAATAGCGCTTTTCTATTTTTACTAAACACAAACTTTGTGTATTTAAATACTTGAAATGAAAGCCTGGATTGACATTATCATGTGGCAAATATTCAAATTGAATTCAAGTGGACTAGCACGTCATAGACGAGTACGTCATAGAAAAGAAATATATATAATATTTTTCTTGGAAATTCTATTTATATCGGAAAAATGACATCTGTTCGAGTGTTATGGCGAGACTGTAGGACAACAAATGTGAGAAGCCTACGTCAATTCATAAAAAATATTTTTGGCACAAGGACAATGTACTGAATATCTCAGCTGTTAAGGTCGACAAGCTGTCTGGCTTTCAAAAATAACGTTTTGTTGTCTAGAAACGTGGCGAGTTCGTCTGTTTTGACATGCACTCACGATAATGGAGAGACTGTTATTTGTTCAGTTGTCTCTCATTAAACAACTTTGGTGTTAATGAGATTGACGAAAGAGAAGAGGTGAAAGAGTGTATCGAAAACTCCATCAAAAGTTACGTGTGGTAAACGGATTGGTCTGTTCAGCGGATGATTTTGAAAGGTCTGTATGGGCAACATTTGCGTTAGTGTAATTTGTAATGAAGACAAAGATAGTGAGTATGATGCGGGAGGTAATTCAGTCCCGTTAACCTAAGATCAAAATACTGCATTCCACGCAGGTGACGAAATCAAATTATGTCACGAGACACGAATCCAGTTTATGCTCTTGAAATGTCATGAAAGAATGCGATATGGTGTCCAGATTGGGTTTTGAGGGTGAATATCACTGTAGAATGTATGAAATATCTGATTTGAGATGTGAGTAATGTGTTTTAAAAAGACGGAGTGTTGTTGTAGACTTGTTGGACAGAGAAAACTAAAATTAGTGATACAGTGATACGTATAGAGAGAATATACTGTCAGCTTTATTATATAAAACGCCTTCCTTCTTATAGAGATTATTTTTCTATAAGTGTCAACCTTGCTTTGTATACATTTGTATTATCAGCTGAGACTGTTATCTGATGTAATCGTCTACAAAAGAAGACCTTTATCAATTCTCTAATTTACTTCGACTGTGATAACTTGTATTCGTTTGCACTACAGAAGAAAATTTTTCAAAGACGATTTGTGAGGAGTTTACATTATTAAAATTTTTAACTATACGGGTATCAGTTTTTAAAAACAATAACAAGTTAGAAAAATAGGGCGGTGTTGTTGTCACATAATATATTAGTAACAAGTATATAATTGATAGAAAGCGTTATTGACAGTTATAAACAAGAGAAAAAAGAAACATGCAAGAGACAATGCTTTATTATATTTAGAAAATAATTTGTATTATTAGATGACAACATCACCACTAGAGCCGATCGACGTTCTTCACTTTCGATGCAAAAACGATCCATTCTTCTGTTGACAATATCTCAAGTGACATTTCAACTTTTATGTGGTACAATATTCTATTTGCTTGAACGAAAAAATTCCAGAAGTCTTGTAAAAATACTTCATCATACGCTAGGTAGTTGTAGTTTCTTTATTGTTATTTTATGTGTGTGTGTGTGTGTGTGTGAATGGTCATACCGCAAGGTCCTGTTTAGTGCCCTGTACTAGCTTTTTGCTACTTGTGTATGCTCATGATCTCTGATCGATCGAATAAATTCAAATTCACAAGGTATGGACAATAAATATTAAAAGTAACTGTCCTAAAATTTCCAGCCAGAGACTTTTTGCAGCTTAAACGTTTTTTAGTTGGTAAATAGGAATCCACGTTAGCTGAATTATTACTAGATTTTCAATTTTTGATCACCTAGATAATGAAGATATTTTTGTATTTTAGAAGGTGAATTGCCCTGGTCTGATTGCGTTTATTATAGTATGACTGTGGTTACTACCATTGGTAAGTAAAAATAACGATCACATTCTGTTAAATATTTATTTCACGAATAACATTGTATAGGATATGGTCATATTATACCAAAAACGAGTTTTGCAAAAATTCTGACAATGTTGGTGGCAACAGTTGGCATTGTATTAAATTTTGTTTTTATTGCTGCGCTAGGCGAATGTATCAAACGCAATATGGATCGATTTTCGTCTCCGTTTTTACAGAAATTTGATGAGGAAAATCGAAAATGGAAATTTGTTGTTAAAGTGGGCCGTTTTCTATAAACCCAGAAATACTTTCCATGATCTGTTCAATTTATACTTTTAGTTTTTTACCTACGGATTATTTGGAACCACTCTCATTCTTGTATTAGCGGTATTAGTTAGTCATGTTGAACAGTGGACATATTTAGATGCATTCTATTTTGTTTATGTTACACTCAGCACGGTGGGAGATCAAGTAATTTTCTTTCTTATAATTGAAATTCATTTCTCGTTTAGATTGGGTTCGGAGACTACATAGCTGGTGATAATATTCAAAGTGAAATAAAACTGGCGTTTTATCGTCTTCTTGTTTATATTTGGATCTACTTTGGAATGGTGAATGAAGAGAGTGATTCAACAAACATCTGTCTAGTAGAAATTTAAATTTAAATCTTTTAGGTATATATAGCACTATTGATTCAAACAACTGCTGACTATTTTAGTGAACATTCAATGGAAATAATGAAATTAGCTGCAACAAATATTGTTCGTGTAGGAGTAATATTCCTAATCATTCATTTGTTTTATCAATGAATTTCTTTCAATTTTAGTTCAATTGTGGAACGTACATTGTTACTCAAGAGAAAGATAATTTCTATAAACGATTTATGTTGTATGTATCTTGGAGTAATGTTCATTCATTAACGATTAATAAAGTTCTTTTGTCGTCAAATTTAGATCTAATAATTATTTAAAAACCAAGCACCAACGACCATCAACACAATCATTGATAAATAAACAACAATTATCGTCTCCCAGACGAAGTAGAATACGTCCAACATTGCATAGAAAATTATCAGATTTGAGAGAAAGCTTAAAATTGAAAAGAGTAATAGCAGATAATTCAGATCGTAGAATGTCAACATGGAGTCATGCATCAACAAACACGGGCATAGATTTTGATAACAGACAGAAAATAGATAATCATAATCAAATTATTTCTGACTTACAAGAGATAGCAGAATCAAAATGCTAATTTTGAAAATTTATGAAAGGAGAATAGTTTGTCGATATTTACAACGTAAAATGGCATTAGTTGCTTTTCGATCGTATAGAAGATATGGGCGATAACTAGAAGTTAAAAATTAATGATACTATTTGGCACGATGCTGTATATTTGAATATTCTTGTGTTGACTGAACGTGTCAGAAATAATTCAATGGTGAATAGAAGCTTCTTCCAAACGACACTAACGAAAGCACCATTGAACTTTGCTATTTTTTTTACATAGCTTTTGATAAGTTTTAGAAACCATTGCGACAATTAAGAGTTTAGCGTGTGTAATTGTTATTCGTAGTAAGATCTTTCTACAAAATTTTTGCATTCACTGTCAATACTGTTTATAAATAAATTACGTAAAACTATTAGCGTACGACGGTATTATTTAATTTATATTCTCAAACATTTTATCAATTGTTTACCTTTTGAACGTTTTCTTGATAACCTACGGTTGGAAGTGATGTCAAGCAGTTACGTTATTAGCAGTATTCTCTCTTAAAGGCGCCATGCTATAATCCAATTTGTAGATGTTTACAACAAAATATTGGTGTGTGTCATCTATTATCATGCCTAGATATTCAACCTCCTCTGAACAATTATTATAGGCAATCAATCTATCCTTTGAATGTACTTCGAATCACCTCACTATCTAAAGGTATGTCTCTAACATATTTTATCCGACTTAAAACTAGAGTGTACGGCAAAAGTGATTCAATAATTTCCTACTATTATTTCGTTTATCTACCATCAATCCATTCTATTCTCCTTTTGAATTTCCTGATTGTTACAAGTTCACCGTTCCTCTAAATATTTCAACAGAACTAGCAAATTTTCTTTCTCCCCAGCATGAAGTCGATCCAAGTGACGTATTTCATGATAATGAATTCGATTTTACAACAACAGCCAAGGAAGTATCCGATCAATCAAGACAGAAGGCTGTCGGATGTCCATGGTATTGCTACCCACTAGTAATTCTTGGTGTATCGATTATGTTGATTATACTCACCCTTCTTGTGTCCATATGCGATTACCGTCGAACGACTCGTCGAACGACTGCTGCCGAACCAGACCAAACAACAACGGCCAAAAAATATCCGGGATCAGATGATACATTCAGTGCGACATCGTCAAGTAACAGTGTACACACAATAACGGCTTTCACCTCTTCTCTTTCGTCAATCTCATTAACACCAAAGTTGTTTAATGAGAGACAACTGAACAAATAACAGTCTCTCCATTATCGTGAGTGCATGTCAAAACAGACGAACTCGCCACGTTTCTAGACAACAAAACGTTATTTTTGAAAGCCAGACAGCTTGTCGACCTTAACAGCTGAGATATTCAGTACATTGTCCTTGTGCCAAAAATATTTTTTATGAATTGACGTAGGCTTCTCACATTTGTTGTCCTACAGTCTCGCCATAACACTCGAACAGATGTCATTTTTACAGTTTCCAACATTCGATGGCCAAGACTTTACCACATCTTTTCGAAAAAAGAAGTTTTCTGAACCCGTTTTCCAGAAGATCTATGGAAAACTGAGCCATGAGTGCGAAAATTGCAGTATAAATAAATTATTTTTTTTACGTGGGTAGATAGCTCAAACTGTCTTTCGCAAAACGAGTGTCAAGCGAGACCTGGGTTTTTAGTGGTTCAGCCGTGGTATACAATTTCCTTGAACCCCTGGATTGCTGCTTGGTGACTAGACGTAGAAATTGTAAGAAGCATACGTAGTCGATCACGCTGAATCTTGTAGCAATGTTTGTTTTCGGGAAAAATCAAAAACGCAGGTTTTCCATAGATCTCCTTTAAACAGACTTTTGAGAAAATTCTCACGAAAAGATGCGGTCAGGTCTCGGCCATCGAATATTGAAAACTGTAATCCTCTAGCTATTATCAGTCAAAGTTATAAAATGTAAGGTAGTAGAGTGATATTAATTAGCACTAATTAACACTTATTAATTTCAATCTAACGGCGTACAAATTTAACATTGTCTTTTATGAAACCAAAGTCATACACCATCGGCTCGCATACTCCGCAAGAATGACATTTCTGCGAGTACTTTTAACCAAACTACAAGCTGTTCAAAAGAGCGACCAGCAACAGAAATTTTCATTCAAATTTAAAATTAATTAATTAATAACTCTGTCAATACTTAAACAAATTTTGTTTTATCGCATTGGCCTACCAGCAAAGATGTTCTCTGTAAACTGGCCAAGTTTAGAGATTTTTCTAGGCCGTCCAGGAATTTTTTTTAAGTATGCACTGGATAACTACAACATGCATATGTCCCATCCGCACACACAGTCATGCAGTGGACTCGGCGGAACCTGAAAGAAATGTTAAAATCTTTCATCGGATCTTTGCTAAAAATGCGACATTTTTGATCGATTCTTACAGCCCTAGATGAACATTCCTTTTCTAGCGTTAGAGCGAAAAATGTAGTGCTACAAAAATAGCTAGCTACAAGTTCTGAAACTTCATAATTGGCACGTCTGGAACAGCTGGCGGATTTTATAATGTTCAATAAAAGGAAAACCCTTATATATGTTTATTGGGTTCTACGATTACTGTCGAACACTAGTTGAAAACTAAAACTACTACTAAAAATTAGAAGTCACCCAAAATTAGGAAGGTTTCAAAATGCATATTTGCTAGAGGTTTTTCATTTACTATTTTTATTCTAATCTGTTTCTTTCTTTCTTAGGAAAATCCTATACACGAGCAACAATTGCTGATTTTTCTCTTTCTAGGCGTGCTCTCTTCGCATTGTAAAACGTATGAAACGTATGATTTTATCGCTTTTTTGTCTTTTATATTTCAGGTTGTACCACCATGAAGAGAATTATTGTGTTCTTACTGAGTTTCTCGTTGATTATGGGTGATTCACGTTTATGTAATGTATTATTATTCTACCACGACTCTTTTTTTACTTGTTGCCATTTGATTCCAATTGATGAATGTAGTCACATCGAGCAGCGTCATACTAATCGATGGAGAATTCGCTTCTCTACAAGATGGTATGTTTCTTCTGAAGTTTAGATTCAAAACAAGTTTTTAATAAAGTTTTAAGTTTTAAGATTCGCACACAATTCTAAGAAAGTGAAAACATTTTTTCGGCTTTATTTTCACCTTAGTCTATATCAGATGCCTAAAACTAAGTTCGATGTGAAAATGAAATCCTTTGAGCAATGTCTGGTGTTCCAAACTTTGTTGGGAAAAACGACTGTCACAGCGTCACGACGATAAAACACAATTATTGAGGAACGGAAAGCTCTTTCGAAAGATTCTTTTTTAGCAATCAGTAGCTCGTTTACTCCTCTACAAATTTTGTTCGAGGCGCTTTTGTTAGCTCTTCTAAATTCGCAGTAAATAAGCTTTTAATGAGAAGCACTTCGACTTTAGGGCCTTTTTTTGTCACAGCGTCACGCGCCGAAAAATGGTTCTAAAAATTCGAGTCTTTAACCACATATCTTCATTTTTATACCAAAAGTAGAGTATGGCGAGCGCCGTCGAATGGCGCAGGAACAAAGTTTCTAGCTGTTACAGTTTTTGAGAAAAGCTCAAATTACTGTGTCAAAAATATTACAGCGTCACGCTTGGACAAGCCGTCCGGTTGCTTCACTTTTGTACGGAAGATTTTTCGATTTTTAGCAGGATTCTGGACGCTTTTGAGCTTTTTCCGGCAAGAAAGCGCAAAGAACTTCCGAAT
>CAJNOQ010003613.1:0-19688 GCA_905250885.1 Didymodactylos carnosus
TCAAAATGGTCCAAAAAATATCGAATCTGTTCGGGTATGATAATTTTGATTCACATTGGTCTCTTGTATACAACTAAAATATGGCAGTGGTTGATCATTTTCAATCTAACGAATATATTATTTTTATGTAGATTATTTCTCCAATCAAATTAGAATGGGATATCGGAGTTTCATCAAGAACACTTCCATTAAAAAGACGTTCATTAAAGTTTTAACGAAGTTCCTGAGTCTTCGATGACTCTGCTTTCATTCAAATTTTTAATGAATTTTTTATGTCATCAAAACATTTTAATGAAACTGTCACAGTCACCTTGCAAGAGGGAGTCATTTTAATGAAAGTTAGGTGAACAAAATATAAGTTAAACAACCGAAAACAGATAGAAGCGGGGAAAAATGATGTACATATCGCGTAGAGATACATGTAGGAAGTGACACAGGTATCTGTTGCTAAGCGATACCTTATTTCTTTGATTTTTGATACAAACATACAAATCCTTCTTTTCTATATGATTCGAGAAATAGTTGGTATTGCTTAGCGACAGGTTCATTTTTATTTATGTGAAAATTATTAGTTTTCCAACCATTTTTCTCATCTACTGCTTAGCGAAATACGAATTGCCAAGCAAAATATTCCATACGTGTACATCTACTGCTTAGCATTTAATCATTTAGTTAGTGAATGTGTCACTTTCATGCTACAAGATACTAGGATCATCAGATACAAGTTCTTCTTACAAACAGCATATAATTGCATTTTAATGAAACTTCCTGTGTGTTCAATGACTCTGGATTTTCATTAAAATTTTTAATAAAGTTGTTCTGCCGTCGAAAAATTTTAATATAACTCTTGTGCCATCAAAATCATTTTAATGGAACTCCTGTTAAAAGTTTTTTAATGAAAGTTCCGGTATTTTCAATAAAAACACGCTTTAATGAAAGTTTTTTAATGAAAGTCACCCAACCCATTAGAATAGCCTTCAGCATTCAGATTCAAATATTTTTCTTTATTGATACTCAGTGCAAATGATTAAGGATAAGAAACAAGTGTCATCAGTTTAAAATATTACGACGTATAACACTAAAAAAAATAATCAGTGGATTAGCTCCTTTGTATCTTACTTCTCACGTAACTATTCGATAACCGAATACCACGCTTACGGAGTAATCATAGAATTATGATTGTGGCAGATAAAAGTACAGATAAAGATTTCTTTTCAACTGTTGCATCTGAGTGGAATAGTCTGATACGAAATGATGAAAGTCTATTGACAATGAAAATAATAAAATTACGAGAAGTATTGGAAAAACAGTATTCGGTCACAGATATTTTCCCAAGCGCCTAAAATTCGCTACAAGACGTGATGAAGTTAATTTATGCGAATGAAAGTAAATTATCCTCCTCTAAATTACTATTTGTTTCGTCGTAAGCGTGTAGATTCGCCTATTTGTAGTTGTGGAGATGGAAACAAAAATATCAAACATTATGTTTTTCAATGTACATTATATAATAATGAGAGACAAGATCTATTTCAAAAATTATTGTTTCTAAATACTGTAACGGTCGGTACCTTATTGTTGGAGAATTTAGACCTGGATATTGACGTTTTAACTTGTAATGGACGCGGTAACCGGCTACCTTCAGAATACTAAAAGATTTCATAGCTAGCAGCACAGTGCTTCTCACTCTTTTTCGTGGCGTCCGCGTCTTTTTCGTGGCGTTTAAATTGTTAAACAGAGACTGCCACGAGATTCAGCGTAGCCGATAACCCTTGTCTAGAGTCATTTGTGAGGTTCCCACGTGTGAGAAATGACCAGTTCTGGAACTCCCAGGAAATTCGACGCCCGGCCTAAGCGATCGAAAATCAGAGTCTCGCTTGACTCCCATTTTGACGAGGACACTTTGGACTACCTATCCATGAAAAAAAGTGAGATCATTTGTATTTCAAGTTTTTGAGCAATGACCTGGCTGGAAACTCCGGAACGGTAAGCCTTGGAGACAAAAAATTGTTTCATTCCCGTAACTCATTAAGCCAAACATTTATGGAAAGTTTGGTCAAGATCGGATGTACGGTGTCCGAGATAATTTCTGAGGGGGCCCTTAAGAGTATTCCTCGGCCTCTTTTTATTAAGATTTCGATTTTTGAGTTAAATATACCATAATATACAGTTAAGTGTCCTCTGCATAGTGAGAGGCCTCACAATCCCTTACGATGTTTCCTTTCCGAGTTACGCATCTTTTAAGATAGATCATCGGAGATCCAACATCATCATGATGAATTTAAATCTCCGGTAACCCATCTTAAAAAATGCGTAACTCGAAAAGGAAACATCGTAGGGAGTCGTGAGGCCTCTCACTATACAGAGAACACTTAACTGTATATTATGGTATATTTAACTCAAAAATCGAAATCTTAATAAAAAGAGGGCGAGGAATACTCATAAACAAATTCACGTTTCTATTTAATACCACGGAGAAGGAAAATTATTTTTACAAAGTTTGATCAGTCTTGTGTATTAATTACTTTTATATGTAGTAATCATCAAAAATATCTGCTCCTTCGAACAGCGTATGAATCAAATCTTTAGCATTAACAGTAAAAAAGATCTTCCTGACTCACACTCTCCGCTATTGCAAAAATGCCTGACATAATAAAACAAAAAGGCAAAAATTATCGGTTAAACATCATACATTCTTTATATACTCTTTTTCTATCACCACTTTCTTCTATCGATTGTCACTTAGTTAAATTCCAGATTTGAACAAAAGAAAAACGACGAAACATTCATAAACTTTGATTTACAGATTACAAAAGACAAATGGCAAGTATTATGAATTTCGAAGAGATCATAATGACCATTAACCAACAAAAAATGTTTAATAAAATTAAACCAAAATTTTGTGCTTTTTTTTCTCACTGGGAAAGTTGACAACATTCGTAAATCATGTAATTATTTTAACGCAAAAAGACCTTTTGGTATTACCAGTAACTTTCTTTATGACGCTAATAAAATTTAATCGAGACACCCTCAGGACTCGATAAAATACTGAGATAAAGTCGTATTTACGCTCCCAGGGCAATAATGCTTGATTGTAATATATTCTATATACTTGTAAAGTTCACAGATTCATTCAGATTTTATGAAGTATTTTATAGAATCTTGAAGAGAAATCCAAGGTTATCTCGATTAAATGTTATTAGGCCCATAAAGAAAGATACTGGTAATACTAAAAGAAAAGTTTCGAAAAAATGTCAATATTAAGCAAAGCACATTATTGGATAGCCCACGATGTCTGCTGTCATAATCTTCATCCACGGTTTCTCCGGGTTTTTCAGAAAGTCTTTAGGAAGCGCTAAAAAACTGTCATTTCTACTAACTGTGTGTTATCAATACAAATTCGAGAGAAAAAGTAGTTCTAAGGTGACCAGTTTGTATAGCTTTTTTTCTGAAACTGAATACAAGGGAAGGAAAAATACTATTTTCATCGAATATCTGTCCGCAAGGAAGACAGACAGCTTTATACAAAAATGATTTTGTTTCGTGTTTTTACATTCTCTCTGATTATTTTGCTTTTAACGTTCTCATACTAGATTTACTCGAGACTTTTGGTTGATGCTATACAAAGAGGACAAGACAAGTATGGTCAGTAAATCGCTAACACTTCATCTAACTATCACGAGCCAGAGAGAAAGTCGGAAAAAGACATGATGATCAAAAAGAGTTTATCTAACTCCCGAGTGTAAAAAAGAAAAGTATGAGTTTTGAAACGTTAATTATCAATATTGAGGCCACATATCTTAAAAACTAAAAGGAATCTTTTTCTGGAAAATACATCAATATACAGTACAACTTGTGTATGTCGCAGGAGAAATTAAAATTCAGGAAAATTTAAATTTTATTTTCTCCTAGGCGAAATTAAATTTGTAACTTTTCCTTGAAAAAATCTAGGAAAAGATGAAATTTTACTTTGTCCTAGACCAAATTAAAATTTTAACTTTTCCTTAGAGAAATTTTAAATTTTCCTAAACAAAAATGTTAAAGTTAATATTTTAATTATTCCTATAGGAAAAATTGAAATTTCTTTTGATGTCGGACTGACTAGACGGAGAGAAAGAAGGAGGCAAAACTTATGCACTTTTTTTCTCAACTATTCGGTCTGTAGTTTATTTTTGTCTATAGATAAACCTGAAATGTAGAAATTATCTACAAAGTGGAAGTGAAAAGTAAGATGAGAACTAAGCATTTGAACATGTTTTTTTTTAATGGGATGACATTTTGTACCGCACTGTGCTTTTGCTGCTCGACAGGAACATTTCTTAGTTGCACAGTTGCCGTTGCAATTACATGCTTCGACAGGTGTCATTAATCCTGCGCTGGCATAATCTTTACTAGCTCGAATGAAGGTAGTCATTGGTAATGCTGTTGAGTCGATATCGCGCAAATCACGGAAGTCACATTTGGTTAAATCCAATAAATCTAATCCTTGAAATCGTTTGTCGAGTATTGCTTTTGTAGTACATAGTTGATACATTTCCATACCATTCGAAGACGCTTGAACTGAGATTATTTTACAGGGAAGAACTTTCGGTGTGACATTGGTCCTATCGACTTTATCAATTTTCAGTCCGACTAAATCACCGACTTTGTACTTCTGCAGACGCAGCGCATCATCGAACAGTTTTTGTCGCTTAGCAATGGTGGCCATGTAAGCGGCTTCCGCTTGAGCTCGTATATGCTTGTGACCACTTATTGAAGGACTGCTATGACTCATAGATTCGTCACCTGAAGAAATATATCAGAAGAGTTTCTATCAGGATGCTACACTCTATTTTACCTTCACTGATATGTTCATTTTGTTCAGAAACTGAATGACGTTAAACTGGACCTGAGATATTTGAAAAAATTCTTGCTCTTCGTCGATTTTTGGATTTAGGCGTTAGAGTCAGTACTGACGAGGATGGTACTGCTAAACTTAAATATAATGCTTGAGGTGTTGGATCTGTCGCTTTTAAAACATTTGTTAGACTATTAACTATCGCTCTACTTTGCAGATCTTTGATACTACTTGAATTGGATTCATCAGATTTTTCATCAATCTCGGGTTCATGTAAATTTACTAAAATATAACAGGTATACGTCTGCAAAGCCTGACCCCAGACAGCAATAACTCACGTTCATTCAGTTCATCGATAAAGTCATCTGGAAGTTGGTCTTCATCTTTTACTTGACTGATGAAAACAATATTTAGTTATGTGGATGATTTTTGTTTCCTTCTTTCTCTCCGTCTAGTCAGTCCGACATCAAAAGAAATTTCAATTTTTCCTATAGGAATAATTAAAATATTAACTTTAACATTTTTGTTTAGGAAAATTTAAAATTTCTCTAAGGAAAAGTTAAAATTTTAATTTGGTCTAGGACAAAGTAAAATTTCATCTTTTCCTAGATTTTTTCAAGGAAAAGTTACAAATTTAATTTCGCCTAGGAGAAAATAAAATTTAAATTTTCCTGAATTTTAATTTCTCCTGCGACATGTACTTCAAAGTGGTATAAAACGTGGAAATGGATCCTTTCTACTTAACTTAATTTTAATTCAAGAAGTTGGAGGAATACAGAATAAATTCATCGCTTCTTCCAAACATAGAAGAAATGAACATCTCGACAAAACGATACAAATTTTTCCTTTTCTTATTTTTCTCTTTAAGAAAAATAACGTAAGGTACACATATGTACGAGGAAATCAGAAAAATATATGAAGCGGAAGGAAAATAAGATTAAAGTAAAGAAAAGTAAGCGAAGTGTATTTTCTGGCTACAAACACTAAAAATTGCAATTTTATTGATCTTTTTGTTGGAAAGCTATAAAATAGCTTCCCATCAGGACGAACATTTATTGTGTCAGTTGGGATAAAAAGTAGAAAGGGATAATATCTAATTAATTCATTTTACTTCGTGAAACTGACAGAGTATCGGCTAAACTCATATTGTTTACCGTTGTTTGGAAAGCTCCGGGATAACAGAAAAGGTTTTCTTTTCGTGCTTTGTCCCATAGTCTATTGACGTGTGTATAAAAGAAAAATGCAAAAGGATAGTATCAAAAGAAAGGAAAATGTAAGCGGTACGTTTGATCTATATAGTTGAACTCTCATTTCTTGCTTATACGGTGTAGAATTGCCATTTTGAGTGATTTCTCTTGTGCAACTAAGCAACAAAAGAGGACTATGCTTACTGAAACTTCACTCAAAAAACTAAGCGAAGCCTACTTGTATACTTTAAAGAAGCTTTCAACCATCAAGAATCATGCTAGACACTGCCTTCTCTTTGAAAAAAATTGCTGCAGTTCAAAAGCGCTACATTCAATGAGAATAACCGCTACCCACTTAGCGCCAACTATAAAAGTAATTATCTTTGACATCATTATATGTGTAAAGATGAAACTTTCAGAAAATGTATAAGTAATATTACATGCATCGATTTCACTACGAATGTACAATACAACAGATAACTGGACTCTTCCGGTTATAGTTGAGCTAGTTGTCATTAATGACCAATGTGACCGGCTTCACAGTTGGATGTTATGCTCTCAAGTCGCTTCTCCAATCCACACTTGAGTGCTTCTATGATCGGGTATGTTTGAAGAGCGTACTCGCTTACTTTCCGCCAAGTAACATCACGAGTCTCGATACTCTCGATATCAATCAAACTCTATACCCGCTAAAACAACGATTGAAACACTCGTCGACAATCTGTTCATTGAACGTTGGTCGACGAAGAGCTCATTCTCGACGTACTACGCCAAGTGTGCTCCTCTCTCGTGCAAATACACATTTATTCGACAGAACAATGTTCTGTACATAGTGACGACACTGTGGGGTCTCTACGGAGGACTCACTATCGCACTCCGCCTTGTTGTACCTCGTGTCATCGGCTGGCGGCGTCAACAGCGCGTCACTGCAGTAGAACCGAGTGCACGTAAGTTTCTATATTGTATGACACTCTTACTTACGGAGCAGCTACTTTAATTCATTAAAAGCGTGGGAGCTCATACTATCTCGAGCGGTTTCAATTTTTAGCCACTCCTGCAGTCGAACGTTTCGTGTTACGTGCCGGTGGGTACGACTCCAGATCATCGAGTTGAATCTATTCGAGACAGCCAAAACTCGCACTGACTCCTTCGAACTCAATACTGCCAAAATATCGATCCGTATCTATGTCTTTCTCCTGTCTATCGATGTTGATCTTGACCATCTACGCTATGTTCAGTCTTAGAACTCAAACTTTTATCATTCACCACCCATCCCAAACGCAATATGAAGATATGCATGACAAATTTGCGAATACACTACACTGTCCATGCAGTCAAATCGTCAATCCATATGGTTCATTCATCTCATTATCTCCAGAGTTCCATCCCGTATGTTCGCACCTAAAGCATGGATCGCCTCCACATCGCACACAAACAGGCTTGATCGACTATTTGAAGTTGACGATTTCCGATATATCGGCCCGAGCTTTTTCAGCACGCTGACCACTTTGTGTTCATTCACACAAAGGAGTGTGTCTGATGCCTGGTACATCTTAAATAAGTCGTCATTCATCAGTGATAAAATATTGCCAATAACTGAATTAATGGTTCGAACCAGTGTGACACTCGAACAGTTCAAAGCAAACACAGTATTAGACTTCAAACGGGATCTTTCATTCATTCAATTTCAGTCGCAGACCTTATTTTCATTCGTGCCTTATTAATTATAATTATTCAATGTGCGTTTTGTGTTAATCTACACCTGAAATTCGCTAGTGATAGGACAAATGTACAATGAATTAACAGACCATTTTTGGGTTTACATCCTTTATTCCATCTTCGCTGGGGCGATTCCATTTGACATCTCGAACTTCTGTTTTACAGTATTCATATTTCGCTTGTGATTTAAAACCGGCAGCAACCAATCGGTTAAAGTGTGATTAAACTGGTAAAAAAACCTTGCGTTAACCGGCCGGCTGAAAAGCTCAGCCAGTAACCAGTCAACCGGCCGGTCCGGTTCTAAATCTGCCTTGCCCTGGGTCGATGTATTAATATGTTTTAAACTACATATCCTTGATGACAATTTTATGCCCTTTCAATCAGTCTGCAGATACATCCACAGATTTCAATTAATATTTTCTTAATTAATATCGCATTTTCACCCTGAAGAAAGCTTTTCTCAAATTTATGTCAAGAAAAAAGAGTATTGAAAATTAAATTTTACATACTATTGTCTCGAGAGTCAACTCTAAGCAATGCTTTCTTCATGGAGAATCAAGTTACTGTATACGATTCGATTTCCAACTAGCTGAAAATTGTGTTACTCCATTCGTTACCAGCTTAAAGTTACAGGCATTTTCCTAGAAGTCCTAAAATCGAGTACTTCATACAGCATTTAATACAACGTTTTCTCTGTATAAGAGTTACACCTGAAGTGTGTCCCAAGATTTCTAATAGCAGTTTGTCGTAGAGAATTTATTCTTTTTTTGTTTAAAAGAGGAAAAGAAACTACATGAACTGACCGGCGTCGATTTTTGAATTAGGTCTTAGTTTTTTGTCAAACTGAGGATTTTTCGAGTTTTGGAGGTTGTTGGTTGCCTGGAAAACCAATAAAGCCTTAATTGAAAAATCGGCGCCGGTCAGTTCATGTAGTTAGGTTTGTAGTTTAGAATAAAACAAACCCGAACTCTCCAGCTTGAAGTATATTAAAAAATCTTGGGACGCACTTCAGGATCGTTTTTGAACCTTGATCTCTGGAAAATTCCTAAACCGTAAGACTTGGAGTCAAGAAAATTTTTTCGTTTCTGTAACTCATTGTGCCTAACATTTATGGAAAGTTTCGTCAAGATCGGATGTACGGTGTCGAAGATAATGTCTGAGGGGCGAGTCCCTTAAGCGGCTGCTATAGCGCCCGTTGCCTGGTGTGTACGTTTATGTAGCTAGCTGCAACGGATATCGAAACTAGTGTAGCTAGCCTTCTCACGAATAGAAATTAGAATGTAGTTATAATCTTTGGTTACACACAACTAGTAACAAAAGTAAGATAAAAATATTGAATATAACCTTTGTGGTTACAGAATCAGCGTGAAAAACTACGCTGAATACATTTATGTTTAACCCCATTGACCATTTGTATGCTTTAGCGTTTGCATCGGCAGATAAATACAAAATTTTCATACAGCATTTTTCCGTTTTCTCTAGTACCATTCTGATATGAAATATTTCTCAAAGCAGGAATGAATATGGAGACCTACGTCACATTCCTTACACATATATCTGCAATTCTTTCTGTGTTGACTCCTTTTAGTTATATGTTTATAGCCATGACACTGTTTTTGAGAAGTTGTCTTTGAAGGTCTGACTAGTACCTGTGACGAGAAATTGAATTCATCACTGTTATATGAAATAACATAAATTATGGTCTTTGGTTTCTGAAAATAGACAGTTAGGACCACAATTCTATGGAGTCGTGTAATATCACATGTCCTCTACTAATAAACACAAGTTTCATATCCTCCTCTGCTATGATCGGGGATACTCAGCGATGTTCCCAATGCCCAGATCTCTGATACATGTTTAGACCGGGGCTTGTTTAGAGGGATACAGATCTTACACAAGACCGTACGTCAGGGTCCGAGTCAGCTTCCGGTAAGTTTATGTTTTTTTGCATTGCGCTAACCATTGCATGGAAATTTCAATCATTTTTGACAAGAGATATTGTTTCAGTTAGTCCTGTTAATTCTAGGAAGTCGGTGAAATTGTGTAGCTGCCACTATCGTTCTTCCACCATTTGGCTTCTCTCGTTGTACGAACCTATAATGTAATTGTTTTATTATCCAAATGTTACAATCCCGGCAAAAACAAAAACAAAGATTTTGTTTCATCGGAAGTAGAGCATTCGTTTGAGCTTGTATTTAGTCTTTCATATTCACTTTTAGTCAACATCAACAGTTAATTTCTTCAGTAAAGCTGGAAAGAACTCCTCCAATCTAAATTCTTTCTCAATTGATCGAAAGTTTGGACCTTTTCAAGCTTTAATTTCCAGTAGTCGGACGCTCGCCATAGATCTCAACAATAAAAATAGCTCAACAATAAAAATAGCTGATTCAGAAAAAGTCGATTTAGCATAGACCTATATCAATACTTTCTTCGATACCTGTAGGGCTACATCGAAACTTGATCATATTCATTCTGTTCTAATGCTCGATAGTATTTTGTTAGTTGTTCTATTTTTGTTTCCTTAAATGAAAGAAACATAGGTAACCCTAAACTTACAAGTCGCTATCAAGCGTAACTTTGAGCATATTCCGTAGCTTTGTTTTGCCCAAATAGTGTCAAATTTTTTTTTGTATTCTAAATTTCATTTTGTATCAGAAGTATTTAGAGAATGTCAGTTCAGAAGCATACATAATGCTGTAGATAAGGTTAACTAGGACAACTTTTACTGCGATATTAAAAATATGGATAAAAGAGCTAACACGATAATGTTTATAATATTGTCGAGTACTTCGTAAACACTTTTCCCTTATACTTACGTCTTCATTTGCCTTTTCTTTTAATTCATCGCCAATTCTGTTTAGCAACTTCTGGCAGCATTCAAAACTTTCACTGTCGGCACTTTCATGTTTCAATAAATGATCAATACACTCATACATCACATCATCGCTTACTATTTTAATAAGGAATAATTCACCTATAAAACTATAATAAACGAAATTTAGTGAACAACGAACGGTAAAGCAATTGGTCATACTTACCAAATGCTTCGAAGTTTTCGTTGTATGTTATCCAAAAGACGTACTTTCTCCTCTGCAGTAAGTTCATCTCGAGTTTTGCGTGCTTTCAGTTTAGAGAATCCTGTCAGTTTCGAAACTTTCTCAAATGACATAAGAACAGTTTACAAATTTTTACGTACGTTCAGTTTCTTTGTAACATCGTTCTAATAATAATTGACAAAAACTGTGGCGCACCGGTGCTGCATTCTCTTGATCATTAATGATTACTGTCTTCTGGATATAATTACAAAAAAACCTTTTTCTGCATCTATTCTTTTGCGAGGCTTCTTAATTGAGATCACTTTTTATAATTAAAGAAATAAGACTGATCTCAGTTTGGAAATGGCATATTCCATCAATTTTGAAAAGTGATATCAGTTTGGAAAACGATTTTTCTATTAAGAAAAAAATGATCTCAGTTTGGAAAATGAGCTTTTAGTTTTTATTTTATTAAAATATGGATTCGTCAACTGTATATAATATAAATTATATATACTAGATAGAGTGAAGTGAAGGCTTTATATTGTGCAACAATCAACTCTTATAAATGTACGAAAAGTTTCCAAGTCCAAAAAACATTTTAGTTCTACTTATGTAGCTTATGGCGCCGAATCTAGACTTGTGTTTGAAAAAAGAACGCGCATTGATCAATCTCCCACGTCGGGAGACTGTCCTCCCGTTTTCAGAAGTTTCCTACGTAGTGTAGTTCGCCAGATCATGTCGTGGACATTTTATAAGGAAATGAGTAAACAAAAAAAAAAATTCCCAGCAAAACCCATAATGTCTGTCGACATAATTAACTTTGGCACCCTCATTGTTTTGGTTCATATTTATCGTCGTCTTTTGAATTCTCAAAACACTTTGATGTAACGATGACTTAATGCTCTTAACAATTTCTGTAAATCTTCTAGATCTATATGGCCACAAATATAATTTTGTTTGGCAGCAATCAATATAGCATCATTATGTCTTGACCTTGCTTTTCTGGGACATGTACTTCTTTGTTGACATTGTTCTTGTTCATATCGTACCATTACAGACTCTTCTGACGCCTTAATATAATTTATCCACACCCATAGATTAGGAATTGTTTCACATTGAGAATTTAACTGAGCGTGATACATGATTATTCGTACGTGGTCTCACACCCATCAAATCAAAATGATTCCAAAAAACTGCTTCGAATCTTCTTCGGAATCTACAAGCTATAAAGCCTTCACTTCACTCTATCTAGTATATATAATTTATATTATATACAGTTTATGAATCCATATTTTAATAAAATAGGAACTAAAAGCTCATTTTCCAAACTGATACCATTTTTCAAAATTGATAGAATATGCCATTTACAGACTGAGATCAGCTTTATTTCTTTAATTATAAAAAGTGATCTCGATTAAGAATGAGCCTTCTTTTGATATTCGTGCTTATCAGTACTGTAAACAATTTATTAATTTGATTTTTCGGCTTTCAGAAAAAGAAACCCATGCGTAAGAAAAGCACCTATTAGTGTACGATGCAGCTAACTGTAAGACGCTGGTAATTTAAACTTGTTGTAATTTTAGTATGTTGTTTTGTTTTCGTGTACACATGGTTGGATAGAGCTCGTCAAGCTGAGTAAGAAAAGGTGAGTTTTAACTTTTTAAAAGATTCTTTAAACGAAAAAGAATTGAAGAAATTCAGAGGGTCTAAAGTCTTTTAAAAAAGATTCAAATTTTTTCTTTTTTTGTTCTTCTGACTTTTCGAAAGTGTTTTTTTTGGATTCAGCATTAAAAACTGAGTATGAGAATGATGCTTGATCAAGATAGAAGTCAAAGGTCTACCCGGTATGAACGTCTTGAACTCGTACTGCAAAACGTTCATAAACAACTTTGCAAACCTGTCTATGCTTTTTTGTGAGACGATAAAGCCGACTTTTTTTATTTTATTAGAGCCGCTATCAGACCAACTCTGAAAGCACGCGTCGTTTCTTCTTTTATTTTGCTTTATTACTGAGAAAATACATTTTTTCTAAACCGTGATTGAAAAACTCGGAATTTTGTCCATAATTCTCTATTTTCTCGACCAAAACCCACTTTTTGTGCGATAAAAATATCATACTCTGAATAAACATCGAAAACTGAGTCGAATAATGTACTTTTTTATCCTATTCGACCCTTTTTGTTTGTTTCGAATTTTCTCACGCTCACCAGTTTAGACCCTCTGAATTTTTTCAATTTTCTTCCCTTAAAAGAAGTTTTTAAGGAAAGTTATAACTCACCTTTTCTTACTCAATTCGATGAGCTCTATCCAACCACGTATAAACGAAAAGAAAACATCGCGCTACACCCGATTCATTTCTAGATGAAGCTAGTAATGTATCTACCAGTTTGCAGTGCACTCGTGGTATCGGATGATACAGCGCCCGATACATCTAGTCTTGTAACTAATCAGTCAAATAGGAGAACAATAAAATCACGTTTTTCACGAAGAAGATCGGATTTTACAAAGTTTTATCCAGCAGATAAAAAATAGACAACTAAATTCTCTATCAAAGTCTCTCGAAACTTGACATTGGTATTTACCACCTTCCGCTAACTGCAACTGGCTAACCCGATTTGTTCTACTGTTTTAGCTAACTGGGTTTGCAAGCGCAGCTGACTATTTTCTAGTATTTTTTCGTGCTGGGGAAGCTATCCGATCATATAAGGTACTCCTTTTCAGCTCGTTGAATTCGCATAAAGTTGATGTACCTCTCCAAGTCGCTGGCATAATCTGGCATACAACGACGCTTGTTCCGGCTTATTGACAGCCTAAAAGTATCCGAATGAGAGGAATTTGGAAGTTTTTCGTCCCTTCTACTAGTTAGACCTGAATTGTTAGTGTAATGTTCCACTTACTGCGAAAAAGACATAATTAACCATTTTCTGTAATCCGATGCTTGCTTGAATAACCGTAGCCCAATTAGTTATTTGTTGTACTGTAACATAATAATTCTGTTCGTTTATCTTACTTAGCAGGCTCTGTATTCTTTCTATTGCGCGCTTTTGTGGTTCTTGTTCCATTCTTAATTGATTATTACTGATTCGAGGTCTATTTAGAATAATATCAAGCTTGGGTAAGTTAAACGGTTTCTTCAAGGATACATCAGTTTCACGTAAATCGAATAATTCCTGATGACTGTACTGGTAACGTTCAGTCTGTGGCTTACGGTCACCTGATGAATAGCTCATTTCTACTTAAAGACGCAATTCTAAAAGTTTTGAATGCTTCACTGTCGTCACGTGTACATGAAGCAAAGAACGACAAAAGAGATTTGTGTTATTCGTAGAAAATCAAATATTTACCATAAATTAATGTATCAGAATAAACACAAAAAAACCCGTTTTTTGTTTCACTTGACACTCAATATAAAAGTAACCATTCTTATGCTTTAGCGTTTGCATCGGCAAATAAATACAAAATTTCCATACAGCATTTTTCCGTTTTCTCTAGTACCATTCTGATATGAAATATTTCTCAGAACAGGAATGAATATGGAGACCTACGTCACATTCCTTACACATATATCTGCAATTCTTTGTGTTGACTCCTTTTAGTTATATGTTTATAGCCATGACACTGTTTTTGAGAAGTTGTCTTTGAAGGTCTGACTAGTACCTGTGACGAGAAATTGAATTCATCACTGTTATATAAAAACAATCACGCTGTTAGCTTTTTATACAAGGATTATGATTACAAGAGACCTTTACATCTCTTTGAAACAAAAACAGTTTCGGAAGTTAAAACTAAGACATTCAGAAATTTCATGTTACATTTCTAAAAAAAAAATAAGTTCCCTTGTCTGTAAAGGAAGGGTCTTATCGAGTTAAAATGCCTGTGTGTTTGTATGTTTGTCCGCAGCCTATTTACTAGCGACACACACACACTAGTAGAGCAAAACTTGATTGGATGGAAATGATATGGAGTAGGTATTTGACTATGGGGAAACAGAAAATGACTTTGAGCGACCTCTACGGTGAATCCTATTGGTTGAAAACATGATTTCCACTTGAATGATGAAAATGATGTGGAGTAGGTAGTGGACTATGGGAAATCAGAAAATGAGTGTGAGCACCCTCTACAATCAGTTCTAATGAGAGAATGTGAATAAGCAAATGAATAATTTTATGTTTGGAACAGTATTTTGACAGAAAAATGTTGTTTATAGTATTTTCAGCAAAAAAACCTACATTAATTAATTTTGAAAACGTTGTAATGTCTGGTCCTTTGACTGTAAAGGAAAGGGGCTTGTCGAGTTAAAATGCCTGTATATATGTGTGTTTGTCCGCAGACTATATACTCGCGACACACAAAGTAGTAGCGGAAAGTTGTTAGATGAAAATGATATAGAATAGGTAATAGACCATGGAGAATCAGAAAATGACTATAAGCGACCTCTATGATTAATTCTGTTGGTCAAAATGTTTATCTCAACTTCGATGGATGACTATGACGTGCAATAGGTATTCCACTATGTGGAATCAGAAAATGACTATAGGCAACCACTGGGATCGATTCAATTGGTCGAAATACAAGCACAATATTTCTCATGTTTCTTATCTACCTTTGTTGCGAACGCCGACGAAAGGTAGGCGCAAGCATTGTTTTGAAGTTAGAAGTAGGTTCAGGCCTCTTTGGGTCTTTGGAGGGTCGTGTGGAAACCTTTTAGCTTTGTATTATATTAGGAAGCTTATACATTAAGCAGAGAAAAATTGACAGGATATTTTAACACTGTTCCTGCGGTGTGTTAGGGCTTAGGCACAAGTTATCAGCGGGCAGGCAAACATACACGTCAAGGCATAATATGAAAGTGATTAGAAATCAGCACTTAAGAGCTGGAAATGTGCCTCATGTATCTGTTGCCTCGTAAGAACAACGATCGTCGTCAAAAGTGTCGTAGTATTAGCCTGCTGCTGCTTGTTGAGAATGTTCTTCGGAATGTAATGATCATTTGATTGAAGAAAAATCTTCCATTTTTACAACGATCCACCAAGACAATGTTCGATTATTAAGCTCATCAGAACCTCATCCAAAACCATTAACGAATACTAAAGAACAAAATATTGAAAAACTGTTTAAGACTCTAATGTATTGCAGTTCATTTCGTCCAGAACAAATTAGTTTACAATTAATTTTGCGTCATCAATACCTTCTACCACCAATGTCATTTATACATAGCGATGAGCCAGTATTTCATCAAAGATGTAGTCATATACCGTATATCACACAATACTTTTCACATACAATCAAACACAAAACAAAGCTATACTTTCGCCATTCTCTGAATCGGAAAAAACAGTAGCCTTGTATCGTCTTTTCAACATGAGGTAAATACTCATGCTACGGGCAACAGATAACAGCAATGTACACGAACAGAGAAAAGTAAAGTAAATGTTACTGAACAAAGTCTAAACAGGTTTCACACGTATATAAGAGGTTTTATATTTGTCTTCGAAAACTTCTTGGATTTCCCACATTAAGAGATCATGGAAAATTCGCATTCGTGGCGAAGTGAGTTTTTCTTTACTACTTCGGCATGCAACATGTCTTCATGCTGGCTATAGACGTACAATGTTTCTTGCTTTCTCTCACTAGTTCAAGTCAAAATCGTGTGCGAATTCTCTATTATATTCTGAGGAGTTTAGGTCACCATCTAGGTTAGGTTAGGACCGGTTGCGAATTCTCTATTATATTACTGTTACTCTACGGGTTTATTACCTGGTGATATATTGTTTGGGTGTTTGAGTGTAATAAGCCATTTTACTAGTTTTTCTGTTTATGAGAATTGGTTATCAGATGATGTTAACGATGTGAAAAACATAAATTTAATGGGTTTATTGGTAGGATTTTCAGGTGAGCCTTGGGTATTACTTTGCGGGGTGATAGACGCCATTATGCATTAATTTAGGATCAAATAAATCGGCATTAATATCCAAAATTCAAGATGCATACAACTTTGTTGAAAACATATTTCCATCTGATTATAAGGATGTTGATTTAAATTCATCGTGTATACATGACGTCACAGGTGCTGGTATTCAAAAGGTATTGAGCAATGGCTCACATTTGTTGATTAATGAAGAAGCGGATTCAAACATGTCAAAACTGGGCTTATATCAATTAGGTAACGTTATGTGTGTTATTTTATTTCTGCAATAGTTTATGTTTCCTTCTTTAGGCAATCAATGCGCAGCTCCGAACAGAGCTCTATTTTGTCAATATTTCGATGGACTTAAAAATCAGTGGAAGGTAACTGCGGGTTATCGATTTAAAGTCCCAAGGGCTCGAGTAGCATCTATTGGTGCAACAACCGGAACCCATTTTCCATCGATAATAGTTAAATTTCTTCAAAATGCTATACCTAATGGTATAGAAAATCGTTTCTTATACCATGTTATTGCCAACGCTGTATTACCGTATGATCAGTGACGTAAGATGGGAGCTGATGGTATTACATTGAAGCATATTTTCATTGTGAGTCATTTGATTGGACAAATAATATACAAATATGATGATGTTGGCGATAATGGTCAACGGTTTGTTTCTGATTTAATGGCATCATTTTTACATAAAGGTCAACAATTGATGATATCTGGTGTTAGTATATCTAAGGCATCGTTCTATGCAAAAGGTGCTGAACTATTACCACGTGTGATTGTTAGTTTAACACGCTTTAAACAATCATTATTTGTATTATTCAAATTGAAAGAAGGTGGGCATAAAGTGACAATTGACAAAGGATTTATCGATGTCATCATTAAATGTGTTGCTGATAATCTGGGCATATTTTGTGATGGTGGAGAAGAACGTTTCTGTTATGTCAACATCAAAAATTGTGAAGAAGGCTACTGTTTATTCTCGATATATTTACTTGAAACTGCATTGCGACTTTTTGACACAACAACACAACAATTCTCGAGTGGCCCATTTGCTGTAGGTGAGCAACCTGCTGGAATTGGTTTATTACAAATTGGTGAACGGAAGTCGCTGGAACATCGTTTGTTGGCAATGCCTTACCGTTTCTTTCTGAAAAGTGATTTGTTTGGGAAAATAAGTGGTCCGAATGGTACTAAAGTAAACGATCCATTTCACAACGATAACCCTACTGATGTTTCATTAGCTTTGGACATATTAGTGTCGAAACAGCTACTATCAGCTGGTGAATATCTTCGAAAAACGAAAGCTGCCCTTAATAAGCCCTATGGTAAGTGTTTGGTGAAAGATAATCCGGCTATTACTTCATATTTGAAATCGATTGGTATTGATGCCGATGGTTATCGTCGTTCCCTTAACTCTTTACCAGTTAAGCCTGTGAACGCTATTTTGTTGCCAGGTGGCGAAGCTTTTGTGGCTGCTGATGCTGGTGGGTACCTCTTCTCAGACGTCTTCAGGTTGAAAGTTCGGGTTTTCAGCCTGTCCATTCCAGATCGACACATATTAGAGATAATGGAAAAAACGCCGCTTTTTGAGTATATAATTGAACTTCCGTTTTCTTCGAAAAATTGTAACGAGTTTCACAAAAACAACCAGTAAGTTGTATTTTGAAACGGATAGTGGTTCAGCACATCATCGAGGTGAGCTAACGATCGTGGCTCACTCTCATGCCACCTTCGCCCGGCCCCCCGACATCTCCACTTCGACACTTCGTCTCGAAGCGGAGGTATATGTTTAGAAAGATATGGATTCATTGAATAAACTCTTCGAAAATAGCCAGCATAGAAAACAGCTGAAATACATAAATAAATAATTTAGGGACTACCAGCATCTGATTGTTTGAATACATATAACTAAAAGTCATAAGAAACCTATATGGTGACCTGAGACAGTCAGAAAATAATAGAGAATTCCCAAGCACACCATATACATCAATACGCATTACGACCATCCATTGCATACCGAAATGAATTTCCAGAGAATACGAATTCATTTTTTAGAAAGTCAAATTCTCGGCGAACGTGTATTTTCCAGGCTATGCTCCACCCCGTGTAAAACGCTACAAGGATATCCGCTACGACGTCCGAACCACTGAACTGTCTCATTTTGACCATTCGTACTTCAGTCTTTTGAGCTATGCCTTTGTTTTACAAGGCTTTTGTTTGTTGTTTCGCTCTTTTCGAAAGGACAATACATATGTTAAAAATATATTTATTTAGATGATTCGGTAATTGAAAGCGATTCAAGTGTCGAGAACAGTGAACCATTATTAGCCGAGTCAATGTCTTACATTGCATATTGAAAAATGACGGTTATTGATGACGGTCAGCAGATTCTTGTCTATATCTGCTAGTTTAGGTCAATTTATTACTTTGTTCAGATAATGCAGATGCTGCCACGGATAATAACGGTGACTCAAAAGTTGGACACAAAGCTGCGTGTATAACTATAAGCAGAAGCGATGAGGGTAACACAACATAACTCTTTAAGAGCTTGGTAATCGACTTCTTCGTTTAGGCTCGATTAACATGAGTACAGAAGCTGATACGCTTGTACACTCAGCTGCTGATGTTTGGCCGTACATTGAAGGTGTCTGTTTGCTTTTCGATGTACTGGGCGTTCTATTGATATGTATATGTATGTACTGTTTTAGAGTTAACTGCACCCGAACAAAATGGTTTGTCATTATTAGCAACAACCAGTGCCGTAACTAGTTTCACTGCAGCGAATCATGAATATCCTATGCTAAAGAACATTGCAGCTGAAACAACTGATATTGTTGGTGTTACTGCATCAACACAAAGTTCAGGTTTGAAACGTTCTTCTGAAGAAAATGTTGTTTATTTGAAATATTGGTAAAAACAATGGTGATCGATTGTGTGTACAGATGTTTGTCTTCTTTGTTACATCACTTTGTATTTTCTATTGCAGAGTCTA
>CAJNOQ010003614.1:0-19686 GCA_905250885.1 Didymodactylos carnosus
ACGTGTCCAAGTGAGTAGATGACACAGTAAAGCAAAAAAACAGATGTCATAATGTGGACTATCCCACGTCACGCGCGCTATATATCAGTTTTACTCTACAGAAAACATATTCTTAACCAAACTATTGTAATGCGTTTCGATTCGTATAGTGAACGAAGAAAAAATAAAACTCGTGTGTATAGAGTATGACTTCATGAAAGAAAACCACATCTTTTTTTCTCTTGGTATAAAAAAATAAAAAATATTTCTCACGTCATTTCATAATTTGAAGTGCTGAAAAAAACAAGTTTTATTATTCTTTCACACACATGTCTGTCTGTAGAGTAGTAGCAGAAACATTACAATAGTTAGTTCTCAACGACAACTTCACTAATATACTCAATGTGTTCACGACAAATACCGATGCTTGTACTACTCTTTGCTATGATACACTTATGTCGACAACAATGTAAGCAAGAATTATTGAAGGTAAGTAATACAAAGACTGTACGTATCCCAGAGTCATATAGATCTCCTCTCTCAATTAGAATAAAGACACTGCATAAAAAGAAACGTTCGATGACACGCCCAACAACTTTAGCGTTACCCGACACTTCTGAAAAGCAGTCTGTGACCAACAAAAAGGAAGATACCTATGAAACAGCCATAACAACATCCGAAACACCGGTTCCTACTTCTACAAAAAGCAATAAAAAGGATCAATCTATGGATTCTTCCCTTCAGTTCTCTGCATCAACGACGAACACAGTTGAAAGAACATCAGAGGATGAAAACAAAGAGACTGTAACACTCATCTGGTTTGATATTGACATCACTTCAGACGACGACACAAAGCGAACAATGGAAATCCTAAGGTACGCTAACAATTTTGTCCTTGTCTACACAGAGTTAGATTCCTGCATTGACCACGTCAGACATATTCAAAATGAAAAAGTATTTATTATCACATCCGGCAAATGTGCTATCCAACTTCTTCCTCATATCGAGACTCTACCTCAAATCGATTCTATTTTCATCTTCTGTATGGAACGAGACAAATACAAACATCTACCAGATAAATACTCCAAAATAATCGGACTCTTCACCTCACAAAAAGAACTGATCGACGCGATCAAAGAGAATGTTGAGATGGTTCAGAAACAGATGGAATCATTTAGCTTCTATACCCATCAAAAATCGATTCGTGATTTATCCAAAGAATCAGCCTCCTTTCTCTGGTTCCAGCTGTTCAAAGACCTCATCATGCAAATGCCATCTGATGATCATGGCAAACTACATATGATTCAGAAGTGTCAAGAATACTATCGAGGTAACAGGAAAGAATTGAAACTCATTCAAGAGTTTGATGAGACCTACCGACGAGATGATGCCATTCGATGGTATACAAAACAGTCATTTGTTTATAAACTCATCAACAAAGCTCTACGAACAGAAGATATTGAACAGCTCTACCTGTTTCGATTCTTCATCGTTGATCTTTGTTCATGTCTTGCACAAGAATATGAAAAGATGAAACAGCGAGAGAAGAATGTGCTCCGAGTCTATCGTGGTGTCAGGTTATCGAGCGACGAATTTGAGAAGCTGAAAGAGAACGAAGGTAAACTGATTTCCACCAATGGCTTTCTCTCCACCAGTCGTTGTCGTGCATTAGCTTCACATTTTGCTGGTGAATCAACAAAGCAAGGAAGTGCTGTTAGTGTTTTGTTTGAGATCGAATGTGATTTGATCGGCTTGAATGATGTGATTGTAGTAGCTGACATTGCTCAGTTCAGCGGTTTTACTGATGAGGAGGAAGTGCTCTTTGACTTAGCAGCAACATTCAAGATTCTGTCTATTCATCGAACAGAGTTGAACGTTTATGTCGTAAAAATGACAGCGACAGGTAGCGGAAGAGAGTTTGCACACCAATATATTGCTCTGAATAGGAAAGAGCTCGAGCTCGAAGAGAGGAGTGTAGTTGTGATGTTCGGTTCACTTCTCTGTGGCCTGGGACAATACAAGAAATCGCAGAAATACTTTCAGAACCTGCAGCAAAACCCTGAAGCAGAGGATATTGCTCAAATTCAACTTGGTCTCGGACACGCTTATGCCTCCGACGGAGAGTACACTAAAGCCCTAACACTGCATGAATGCGCTTACGACATCATGATGAGCACCAGCACAGTACGTGTTAAAGAATCAGCCAGAGTGCTGAATAATATTGGTGCTGTTTATTTTCACAAAGGCGAGTATGATCGTGCTTTGGAGTTTTATGAGAGAAGTCTGAAGATAAGAGAGAAATGTTTGCCAGCACATCATCCGGATATTGCTACGAGCCTCAATAATATTGGTGCTGTTCACTGTCTTAAAGGCGTGTATGATCGCGCTCTGGAATATTCTGAGAGAAGTCTGAAGATACGGGAGAAATGTTTGCCAGCCGATCATGCCGATATTGCTAAAAGTCTGAATAATATTGCTGGTATTTATTTTCGTAAAGGCGAGTATGATCGTGCTTTGAAATATTATGAGAGAAGTGTGAAGATAAACGAGAAATGTTTCGCAGCTGATCATCCGAATATTGCTATGAGTCTGAATAATATTGCTGGTATTCATAAAGGCGAGTATGATCGCGCTCTGGAATATTCTGAGAGAAGTCTGAAGATACGGGAGAAATGTTTGCCAGCCGATCATACAGATACCGCGAAAAGTCTGAATAGTATTGCCGATATTTGTTCTCATAAAGGGGAGTATGTAAATCAGTCACTATACAATTGATCGATTTTAACAGCTCTGTTCCTATTATTCGCTGCAGTTTTGATGATCAACATTTTCGCCAACAACAGTTTTGCTCCATCTTGCTTTGCTATCCCACAATGTTTGGCAAGTTTTATAAATGTCCGACATACTTAACTTTTTGATCAGTAATCCTTGATTTCTGACTCTCTAAAGCATTTGTATTTAAAATTAATATCATCTGTCGATTCAGTTTTTCATCCTGATTCCACATATCATATTTATTTTGAATGAGTAAGTATTATTCTATAGATTTTCGCCAAAATCAATTTGATGGCGAGATGGGAAATTACACACTAATACAAGGGAATCACAGACATGTAAAATGCATCGATCAAAAAAGTGTATTCGATTTATTTATTCATCTTATATATGAAAATATGCGCAATTAAACGAGCTTTAAAATGATTTATAGCACATCTTTCCAAACTAAAACCTAGATGCTACAACATCTTTGAAGCTGTTGCATTGGTGTATAAAAGAACCATCTGGAATGAATTAGAAAATGTATCTCTCATATAATTACTATCTTCATACAGTTATTGGTCAAACATTGTCTATAACTATTTGCTTCCCGTACATGTAACCCTCATTGGATATAATAAGAAATGGATATAGTTTTGTCAGCGCACTCAGACTCGAAATGATTCATACACAGAAAAATATAGAATTGAAAGGGCAACCGAATGAGCTATAACGCATTATTTTAAAAGTTTGCCTTCGATTGGACAAATACTTGACAGGTATCTCGACGTTTTTCCAATAGTGGCATAGAAAAATGATTATAGTTTCTTGTACAGACAGATAGTAGGCATTTCAATTCTATCTTTTTTGGGGAAGCAAATAGTTATAGATAATGTTTGACCAATAACTCTATGAAGATAGTGACTACATGAGAGATACATTTCCTAATTCATTCCAAATGGTTCTTTTATATATCAATGTAACAGCTTCAAAGATGTTGTAGCATCTAGGCCCGTTTTAGTTTGGAAAGATGTGCTATAAATCATTTTAAAGCTCGTTTAATTGCGCATGTTTTCATATATAAGATTCTGTTGAGAACATCGAACTCGCCGAGAAGAATGAATAAATACCATCGAATAGACTTTTCTGATAGATGCTCAAAAATGATTAAAAATTTCAGCATATGGTAGTTTACAATCAAATTTTAAGGCACAGAAATATTAAAAACTAAATAATGAACGGATTCTAATCAGTCGTTACCTTCTCAAAAACAAGGCCATTTTCTTGCAGAAACTGTTCTCCTGTCCTTTTCGATCAGGTTGGACTTGCAATTACCACGATAGATTTCGGACAGGTGAAGGGTCTTAAAGTAAGTCAGTTATTCTTGCGATTGTGGAATAAGCGTACCACGTACTGAATATGTTTACACGTATTGTACTTTTGTTTTTCTTCTTCAATGCAGCTAAATGCCGCTAAGAAGATGCGATATGTAATTCAAATGCAACATACAGTTTTGTTTTTTCAATGATTATTGTAATAAAACAAACAAATAAACAATCAAAAAAATAGAACTTGTGTTTTAACAAAGAGAGGTGAAAAGTTGACCTATTACTTGTATAATACTGGTCGAACAATCCGTGTTTGTATGAGTAGGGGAAAAAGATGAATGTATTGGTATTCGTCTATAATGTGTTGTAGTCGGCTTTTCTCCGATACAACGAAATGGCAAATATAAATGCTAATAATTCCACCACTAAAATGACAACGGCTCCAATAATCACAGAATTTTTATACGTTGCAATTAATGTCATCAATTTGTCATAACAGCCTTGTGTGTATACGGAACCCTGATCATACGTGGCACATCTTTCAGCTTGACGCAGTTGATCTAACGGTAATTCATTCCAACTGCCTTGAGCTACGATAGGACAACACGTTAGAGGATAAGTGAACTGAGGTAAAGAGGAATTGTATGGATTGGTACGATTCCAAACTGTTGCACTGTTGAAATCAGTTTTACTCACTGCTCCACAACATTTCATATTGTATTGAATCAAATCCCATGATAACGATACTGCTCCTGGATTTGATCCTGGCGTAATAGGTGGCCCAGCATATGTATTATTAATTAACAATTGCAACTTTGGTATTAATTGCTCTTTAAACTTTGATTGAAATGAAACGAAATAAATTGTAATGCCAATTTCAGCCACAATAATAATACCAATAATAGTCGCATAGAGCACATGCATAAATTTAAACGATTTAATGGCACCACAGCAACCAAGAAAACCTACTAGAACCAAAAAACTACCGATAACAATGAGCGTAACGGCAAATATTTGGATATAGGATAAACCCTGTTGAATTCTATCATTGGTATAATCAAAATTAAACGTATGTCCCACTGTTTGTAATTTGGGATCGACCATCACATAAATACCAATTGCCAATAGTGCAACACCAATCAGAAAAAAGACGATATTAAACAAGAAGATGAGTAGACGAATAAATTTCATCCCCAAACTCATACCACCGCTACCTTCACCTTTTGCCATTGATTATTCTTCTGTAGATTGGTAAATCAACTATTGAACCTAAAAGAGTGAATGATAGAGTATAATCACAGATTCTTTCTATACCTAAAAAGATTAAATACCGAAAGACTTTATATAGACTTCATTTAAGAGAATTGTTCAACTATAAAATGACATCAGTCTTATTGAACAGATTGTCAAGTGAAAGCTATAGTTCAAAACTTATTAGACCATATCATGAGAACTAAGAAGAAGAGGAAAATGAAAAGGATTAGATCTCTCTATTTATGACTCAACTTTTTTCTACTGACAAGATAACGAAAAAGATTCATATATTACATGCTCTCTTTTTAATCTTTATGTGTACACATAAATTTATACAATAATGTATTTTAAAGCTGTATAACTAGATAAAAGGTGAGCAATTTCAATTAATATCTTACATGACCAAAAAGAAATAATGGAATATCGGATAGAAGAAAAGTACAATAATTATATTGTATTTTTTGATGAAAGAAGATTGTCAAACAAGATCTTTTGTGTCTATCTATTAAATTTATTTTATACTAGCCTACACGTCGTATATGATATATGTCAAACGAAGTCCTAATTTTTTTCAGAATAAAGTATCACAGAATAACTTGCCTTTTTGTGTTTTTTCTTAGCGATGTGACCGATTTTTAATAATGTCTTTCAGCACTGTTATTGCTGTTTGATTCAGTTTTATATACTTCACATATCAATAATTCTTATACAATTTATATGGAGGACGTACAATATAAAACATCTATATTTTCAACATATGTTGACCAAATTTCTTTTTTTTCTTTTTCGTCATCTATTCAAAAAAGTTAAAGTAAACAGAAAAAGAGGGAAGAAATTCAACCATTTAAAAAAAATGATTACGCACATACAATCTGGTGCCATTAATTATCATTACCATCATAAAATACAATGATAGAAACGGTAGGAAGAAATAAGAATAATTTTCTTTCTATTTATCAAAGAAAATAGAGTAGCTTGATAGAACATCTACTTTGTTCAAATAATACTTGAACACTTTTCTTTTCCGATAAATATTTTTAGCTCTTACAGAAAGAAAGATATACGGATGTTCTTTCAAAACGTTAAAAAAAAGCGATGAATGAAAAATAAGAATCAATTCTGATTTAGCTTAAATCAGAGTCAGAATTAGTTCGAAAGGAGCTGAAAATTACGTTTCAAAAAAAGGTTTTACCCTTCTTTTTTTTTGCTTCTCAGTTCACAGCTGCGTCAAATAACCAAAGAAGTACATTGGATAGTATTGATGGGGGGAGGTTGTAAGGGTGATTCAGCCTTTCAAACTGACAGCTGGTTAGTGTTAATTTTGTTTTAGAAAAACAGAAGTAAGAGTTGTTAGAAACATCTCACTGATTGCTTTTAATGTGATTTTTATGCAATAGACAACAGATATTAATATAAGCAAATTACAGAATTTCAAAGTTCAGCAGATGTTATTTTATTAATGTGAAACTCGACTTAAATTATTATATTTAGTAATTTTACAACCGCTATTTCTATTACTAGAGACTAAGACAGAATTCATTTCTGAAAGAATCGATGGAAGCCATAAAAAGCAGAGTTGCTCAGCACTTGTATACAAAGTGTTGAGCAACTCTGCTTTTTATGGCTTCCATTTGACCGGTCGTGGTATCTTCTTTTGATTCTTTCAGAAATGAATCCTGTCTGAGTCTCTAGTAACAGAAATAGCGGTTGTAAAATTACTAAATATAATAATTTAAGTCGAGTTTCACATTAATATAGATTTATTCTTCAATACCGCACAAAACTCGCATATAAAAATCGGAGAATTGTGACATAATGTTGTCTTTCACCACTGTGAACGAGCCTGACTAGTAAGAGGATGGGTGACCACTTCTGAAGATCAAACCATGCAGTATTATGGAGTTTGTCACTATAAAGTAGAGAATTGTGACGTAATGTCTTTCTCTACTGTGTCAAAACTACGATTAGTAAGAAGATGGGTGACCACTTCTCAAGATCGAGCCATAAGTATGGTGCTTTTCACATTTAACTCAACAGTTGTTGAGGGAAAGTTACCAGATACAGTTTAAGTTTAAAAGGATGAATCATTTCTGATAGAATGAAAAGAAATACTTAATGTAGAGAAGCAGAACATGTGCATTGTACAGTAATATCGTGCTTCGCTCTCGTCGTGTGAAAGTTATTGTTCTTTGTTCGATAAGAACAAGGAATAGTAACACCCTCATACGGTGTGCACGGAGTTTGTGTTGCTTGTCGTGTCTTAGCAGATGTTATTCTTTCCATGAGTTTACTATCTTTGGTAATAAATGACGAATTTGCGATATTTACTTATACAATGAAAGACGCCAAAAGTCAGATAAAGAGGCATATTTGTAACCGATTTCCATGACCGTTAAATAAGGTCTCAAAACTTAGTTTTCTACCTGAAATATTAAGAGTTTATTCTAATTTTTAATGTCTTGTTTGAATCGCGTAACAAAACTGTTTTGAATACTAAAAATTACACTTTATTGTATACAAAGTGCTGAGCAACTCTGCTTTTTATGGCTTCCAGCATATCTAGTGCTGTAGAAAAACGGCAAATATTTTTATTTAAAAAGGAATATATGACTAAAATCTAGGCAAAATTTTCTATCTTTTATAATCCAAACGAAATTTTTTTATCAAGCTTAACCTGAGAAAAAAGCGTTGCAAAGGCAATTTAATCTGGACTACCCGTTAGTGTTAATAAGTAAGACTTTTGTAGCCTAGAAAAAAACAATTCTTTTACTTAACACCGTGCACTACTATCTTACAATTTTTCAAAACCTAGTTATATATAGAGAATCAAAATACTAGACAGTTTGGTTTTTTCAGAAGCAACAGAAAACCTCGGTGCAGAAAAAGACGCCAAGTCGATTTGTCTTTAATCATTGACCTTATGACAGTTCGACACATCTCATATTGTTTTAGTTTGTCTCAATAACTTTTCCTTCTCGTCTAATATTGATACTATCCATCTCACTCATGCGAAATAGACTTTGTATTCTGCGTATGTTAAAGATTCATCTAGCGTAAGAAGATCATTCTTCAAATCCTTAACTTTTCTTATTCTGTTGAATATCAGACTTCAAAACGAAAAGTACATTGATAAATTAGACGGTTATTCAGCAAAACAAGTCACAGCTCGGTTTTATCAGCATATTACTTCCTTTCTTTTCATTCATCGTATTTTGTTTTTGGCTACAATAGAATCTCTTTGTACCGATTCTGTCTATAAGTACGACACTTTAAATAAAAAAATAATGCATTTGTTGAGAAAAGAACATCAGTGGATGGATATTACAAGCAAAAAGGCATACACTTTGGTGTGTCATCATTTGGTGTTGAGTGATTTAAACAAATATGAATATGTATCTATAGACCTTTAATCACATATATTTTGTCTATAAATACGACACTTTAAATAAAAAACTAATGCATTTGTTTGAGAATTCAACAAATTCGTAATATAATTTTATTCTAGAATGAGAATTTCGAATAGCATAAAATTCAGAAAATATTAGCTAATCACTTGAATAAGGTACACTTTTCCAGGAAAAAAAGAAATAGTTATGATTTTGATCCTCCAAATGAGACTTATTTGCATTGCTTTGGAATCAGAGTAAATGCAGCATATAGCACGAACTGTCGAAGCGGAAGGTGTTGGAGAAGTGCTGTCTGATCATCAGATGTTCAATACAGGTGTAACTACTGGACATTAAGGTTCATTTGGTGCTTCTCCATCACATTTGAAAGCTTTTCTAAAATCTTGTGACTTATAAGATCTTGAAGAGTTATATGATATGAAGTTGTATGATCTTGCAGCACTCACTGGTGTGTATCATGTTTAAATTTCTTGTCATAAGATGTTACAGGACCGTACAAGAACATATAAAATCTTGTTGTATTTGTATTTTCTTCTTAGGTGTTTGCAAGGCTGATGATTTAGTGTACTACAAATGCTGTGATATACAGTATAAGTATACAATATCGTTCTGATGAATAAACTTTCAAGTTTTCATTCTCCTGGTAACTTTACACTTCAGCTGAGTACGCTATACAGTGCACGGTTTATGAACATGGCTAAACATAATCTTGGACCGTCTGGAATCTACTGGTTCTAGAAAATATCAATTAAAGAAAAAACAGAGAAAGGGGGAGATGTTATAAAAAGCAGTCATTTCAATTTGGATATTAAGATGAATTTTTCATCTAAATCTTGTTCTTCTATGATCTTGTGAATTCTTGCAAGTGCATTAAATTCTTACACAAGATGTTGTACGATCGTGTGGAGGCTTGTAAGATAATATTTCAGGATTCTTTTCCCCAAACCTGGCAACTAACACAAAAAGTGCTGAGAACTCTCAAATAAACTCACTAAGAAGATACAGTGAGAACTATTTCATAATAGATAATTTAACGGCTCCAACATCAGGTACATATTTATCTGTAACTTGTTTGTGGTGAATAAAAAAAACTAAAATACTACCCAGGACGTCGAAACCCGTATATTAATTGTCTATTAAACACCGATTAATAATCCATCTAGTACCTGTTAAACGGACATTTTTAGACTATCGAGACAATTTTTCGACGGTTTTTATAGTTTAAACTGGGAACGTTTTAATGCCTAAAAGTGACAGTTTTTCTTACGATTCAAAAATGAGCTTTTGATGATGTCTCTTATGCTAAGCCTTTATTGACTAGTTAATGACTTATTTCTTGAATGTTTCTGAAGGTGGTTTCTTTCTGGCTGATAACTTCACAAAGACTGAATTTAACAGTTTTCAATAGTTTTTGGCTCCTTAAGGCTATGGTACTACCACTAGTATCAGTCCCAGAACTAAAGGCTGCTTCCTTGAGATAATTTTCGATGACTTGTATAATTGAAGACGAAAAAGAATTCTAAGTTTTTTCAAAAAAGTCTGCTTTATTTATAATATAATAGTCTTAAATAGCGAAACAAAAGGGTGAATGTTTGATGACAAACAGTTAAAAACTGATATTTAACTATCAACGTTAAATGCTAGTTTTGTCTGATATTTTAACTGTTCCAAAATGATATATTGACAGACAGTTCGCGACGATGGGAATTCCCGTTCCAAAAAAAAACGTATATGCAGCTAAATGTCTGTTTTGATTTATTATGAAATAACGGATGAAAAACGGGCAGCTGTTCAAGACTAACTGGTTAAAAGTCAATCTTTCCTTCATATAGTGAACAAATTGAGCAGGAGTTATTAAATGTCAGTTTTCGGTGACCTCAATGCGAGTCACTTTGCCAATTGTTACGGACAAAAAATACTGCATTATAGTTTAGATAATCAGTAAATGGACAGCATTTTATTTCTCAAAAACTAATCTTAATTCTTAGAGGATTTTTCTCATTGCTGAATAAATAGTTCCTTTCTATCGATACAGAACAAGCTAAAATAGTATACGGTAGTATAGGAAAGAAAATGATGCAGTACGCAAAAAATTCAGCTGCCCCCACGCAGGATCGAACTACGGACCTCCAGTTTACAAGACTGGCGCTCTACCACTGAGCTATAGGGGCACTGTCAAAAGTATTCTGGAAAGACATGTACTTTTTTTCTTCACTTTTTTCACACTGGTTTTTATCGCTCAGAAGACTAAACAATTGTGCAGTCAAGCGTTCACATCAATATAGTTTTCCCTATCAGATTAGTCTAGTTTGTGAATAACTTTTTGGAAGAATATTCAGTTGCGTAATAACATATCTGTCAAGGACTTTATCACAATCTTGGCGTTCTAGAGTCGATCGGGAAGTATGAATTTTTAGGAAGAGTAAATAATCATATTCTATCAATCATAACATGCAATTCTCAATTGATTTTTCGCGTCAAGTCAGGTCACAGGTATGCATGAAAGTGACTCACGTATGTATGTCCAGCGTGTTTGCATTAATTTTCAACATTGTGAAGTTTTTATTAGGCTAATAAGTAAGCTCATTAGAAATGAAAGTATCTTCAGTGAAATTATGTATTGAATACTCTCTACACTTCCTTACTGTTTTCTGAATGAAAACATATAATATATATTTACTTAAAACACATCAGCCAAATATGACACACAAAATAAATGCGCATTATTTAAATAAATTTCAAATTCATTTCTAGTAGGACAATAAGCATGACTGATTAGTCATCTATATGATGTCATTGATTAGATACGTTATCCTAGGTAGATTGATATAGCAGACAGTAGACTATTTTGAATAACTACACATATTTGAACACTTCTGTCTGTGCCCCTATAGCTCAGTGGTAGAGCGCCAGTCTTGTAAACTGGAGGTCCGTAGTTCGATCCTGCGTGGGGGCAGATTAATCTTTTTTGCATACGTTTTTCCTATTTTTAAGTGACATGATTTTGTTGAAATTATCTGCTTATATCAATATTATATATTGATCTAACGGCCATGCAATGTCGTTGCTACGGATTCCGTCGAATTTTTGGGGCAGTTTTATTTTGCCTTAAATACATTGCAAAAGAATTCTAATCAATAATTATACATTCAAAATAAAATTGAGCTTGTAATGGGCTAAATGCACTTGGACTACACTTAGACTACATTAGTGCTTTAAACTTCTGTATTTATTCAAATCACTAATGTAGTCTAAGTGTAGTCCAAGTGCATTTAGCCCATTACAAGCTCAATTTTATTTTGAATGGATAATTATTGATTAGAATTCTTTTGCAATGTATTTAAGGCAAAATAAAACTGCCCCAAAAAAACGTCTAAGAATCAAGAAAGGAAGTACTTTTTTTTTCTTGGCCGTTAGACCATATAGGTAACTAAAGAGAAAATACATCTCCTTCTGTCTTAAGTCAAGAAACATATTTTTTTCTAGTAAAGATGAGAGGCTTACTTGTAACATTTCCTTAACACAAGCTCTCACTTCAAAAACTGTCATCAAGTAGCGTACACAAACAAGAAAGATCCTTAGATTCAAATCTGTTTACTTTGCGATTGTTTGCTGCGCGGCCGTATAGTAAGAACATATCGCGAAAATGTCATGGTTTCAAGAACTCATTCGCGGAGCCTGAGAAAAACCAGAAGTAAAAACGATTAGGTAATAAATCGAATAATTAGGTAAAAAAATCAGATGGTCAGACGCGTCTAAATGCGCCTTTGTCGTCTCTATACTATATACTACTCGAAAAACAACACGTCTTAACGCGCTTTCTCAAGAAAATTATGCAGACGTGATAAAGCGTGTCAAGTAAAGACGCGTCTAGGAACTTTTTGTTACAAACCGCAGTAAAACGCATTTCATTAAATTAAATTTATCAGGGGCGTTTTTGCGCGTCAGCGGCATTCCTTATGAGAAAGCGCGCTAATACGCGTTTTTTGTTTAAAAATTGATGGACGCGTTTAAACGCTACGTATTGGAACACGCTTTGACGCGTCTGAGAAATTTTAATTAAAAACGCGCGGTAAGACGCTTTTCATTTATTTAAACTTATCAGATGCGTCTCAGAAATTTCTCGTGGCAAAGCACGTTAAGACGCGTTTTCCTGATTAAAAAATGGCAGACACATTGTGACGCATTTTAACGGGTTTAAGAGATTTTTCTTGGGAAAAACGCGCTGAGAGGCATCTTGTCCAAAAAAATCTCCAGCATTTTGAATTTATTCCACTTTGAATAATATGAAAGGAAAACTAATATTTCTTTCTCATGTTCATATTGAGAAATAGATGGTAGTATCTCAGATATATAATTTAGATAGGCTGCTGTACTGTGCCTAGTTGAAAAGTTTAAAATTAATAATATTTGACGACTTTTTTGCTCCGTTTCCATTGCAAAATCAAAAGCTTTTGCATCAATCGGTCTGATGAGGTTGATGAAGGTGTTTTAGTTTTAGCTAAACCTTTATGATGAAGGGCCCATTTATATACGCCTAAAGCTTCAACATCCGTTAAGACGGTTCAGTCCTGATTCGTCGACAAATTAAAGTCAATTAAGAGATTTTACTGTTTCGTCGACGCAATCTTTTTTCCGTTTCGTCGACACTTTAAATTCCTATTTGGTCGACAAAATTTTATTCCTGTTTTGTCGACAATTTTTTATCCTAAAACGTCGACCAAAGCTGGCAGTGTGTAAAAGTAATTCCCTAAACGTCGACACAATTTTCTTCTAGCTGAATTTATAAACTGAACAGTGCACTGAGTGACTTTGCCATATAGCCTAATGAGCTATATAGTGAGTTTTCTTCCACTTTGCATATCATCGACTATAAAGTATTGAAACGAGTTAAAATTAATAAGTAATACAATAAAATGTACTCAGTCAGTTATCGAAACACAGAAAAGAAAACCATGTTTACTGTTTAGTAGCTATCAGTATTTGAAAGATAGAACGCGTAATAATAATGTCTGTTCGCGTTGTGAGAATCGATCCAATTGCTCTAGTCATGCTACACAAGAAGACAATAGTGCTCCAATTCTTAAAAGCACCACACAATCACGAATCAGACGAAAAACGTAATGCTTGTGAAAAATTTCGTACAAAACTGAAACGTGCCACAGTTTTTGGAAATTAAAAGCTCATTGTATCATACAAAAAATGAAAACTATCCATGTCTCCCAAAAATTAATTGATGATGTGAAGATTGAAGGTATGTTAGTTATATTTGAGGGTGTTCTTTTATTGCGAGTTAAAATTGTGATGCGTTACCTGTAGGACAATGGAGTATGACACTCAATAATGAGCCATTCTTGATGAGAGACAGTTTTCGTCCAAGTTATTTGGGATTTAGTACAATTGTCTCATTAAAAAATTTATGTAATCAGAAATGCACGGATTTTGGATTTAATGGAACGTTATTAAAAAGGTACATTAACTACGGATGATTATCTATCAAAAATTAATAAAACAATTGGTAAAATACATAAGAAAATACCAATAACAGATGAATCAACAATAGCTCTGTAAAGTTTTCTGTGAACTATACTATTATTTTTCTACTCATGTACATGCATAAGGTTAATCACATAAGAAAAAGTGTCGACAATTAAGAAATTGTCGGTAGCCTTTGATTCAAGTGTGTCGTCTTTTCAGGAAAAATAAACTGTCGACAAGTGGAGAAAAAAAAACTGTCGACAAATCGGGATTAAAAAGTGTGTCGACCATTTCGGAAAAAAACAGTGTCGACAATTAAGGGCCTGTCGACGAATCGGGAATACACCGTTAAAACACGGTGATAATTTGTACTTTTAAAGACTCTGTCGTTCAACTCTAGAAGATGAAGATAAACCAGAGTTGCAAATATTGTAGGTTCGTTACGCACTACAGTAGAAAACCATGTATTTAAAATGAATACAATGCAATTAATTTTAAATGCTTTTCCTTAAAAAATGTATTTAAAAGGCTATGTCCATCCCCATGCATGAATAGTTTAGTCTCAACTATACCCTGTAACTGTCTTTAAGATACTTTTTTCTGTGAATGCGGGCACTAACCATCTGACGGGGTAAGAAGATATTTATTTATAGCTCATTTTGAAGCTCGTGAAATTCTCTATCGAATGACATATAAAGCGGAGTAAATTCACGAGAAAATCAATGGATATTATAAACATGAACGCCGTTGTCGAAAAATTCGCTACGCCGATTGCGCCCAAAACTGGATTTTTTCGGTAAAAACCTCATAACTCAGCAAGGGAAAAAAATTCGAAAAAAAGATCCGTGCGTTTGTAACAAATTTCATGGGGAATCGAATGGCGAAAGAATTAAGTTTGTATCTATTACGAAAAAAATCTGATGGCATCTTTCCTGGGTCGAGGTAAAAACGCATTATTATATCGATCCGTGTGGATTTGTGGATCGCTTTTATTCATTGGAAAATTTTAAAACTTATGTAGATCGACGCATTTTTTCACGATGAGTCAGAATAACTAACTTTGAAGGTTCCAAATAGTTGTTGTAACAAAATATATAGGCAAAAGATCATTGACCTGGACGTTGGATATCTGGAGAGGTCCACTCGTCAGTATTATCGTGAAATTTTGTCTCACTATAGCTATATGTAACTCAAGAAATCGCAGGACATAACACAGATAATCAAAAGAAGAAACATATGTCATACTCCATTCAATCATGGGCAAATACCAGACATTAAATTCATTCGTTAAGTCATGTAGATTTATGTGTGCTTTTCCTGGTTTTACCTTTTTGATTGTCCGTCCACCGAAACCGGTACGGATAATATCAGATGTTTCTTTGACAATAGTGAATAGATGTTATGTGCACATTCTTTATATCATTTTAAAACCTTAAATAAAAAGTTTGAGAGTTTTTCCGTGTCGGTTTAAACCGAACATCGGTTTTTTAGGTGTCGGTTAACCGACACCTGTGTATATCTAGGCGGTGTGCTTTTGCTAAAAGTTTGTAAATGCATCTGTTTGGTTAATTTATGGTTAGAAAGTCATTTGGTGATGAATATCGGCATAAAAATTAAGCGTATAAGCAATTTTCGGTAATCGGCTAGGTATGTCTACCTAATCGAAAATAATGTCGATCGGAAACTGTAGTCTTTGGACCGAAATTTACCCATACTACCTTTTACCACCCCCCCCCACACTTTTTTAAAAAATTTGATAAAATTTACTCCCAATTTGTGAGAAAAATATGAACGATTTACTCCCAAATTTGGGAAAAGATAAGAACGATTTACTCTCATTTTGGAGAAACTCGGAGAGTGATTTACTCCGATTTTGAACAAAATCAAGAACGGTTTACTCGTAATTTGAGAAAAGATAAGAACGATTTACTCCGAATTTCGGAGAAACCTGAGGGATGATTTACTCCGATTTTGGTTTTTTCGAATACTAAAGTGCTGCTTTCTCCGAAAACTGATATTAAATGTGCTCTTTGAAGAAGCTTTCTTAACCGACTTAGATGACTTATTTCTATGTTTTTCCGCCTACGTCTGAGAAAATTACAGTGAATGTAACGTTTAGACAAACTTAATAAGTGATGCTCATCAATTATTTATACTTCAGCATGAGCTCGGAGAGTCAGGGGCTTATTTTTGGAGACCTTACTCCCATTTTTGGATTTACCACCCATGCTCCGAACCTCTTCGCGCCGCCACTGCTAAGCTCTTAATAAAACACTTTCAGAAAGTGGTTATTACAGAGTTAGTGGTCCTCTTGAATGCTTTTTCGAATGGCATATAAGTAAGTAAAACACAAATTTGTCTTCGGAGGTCATGGTTAGTACTTGGAACGTCTCGTAACACTGACGTACTTAACGCACTGCCCATGGACATACGGAAACTTACAAAGATTACTTTTAATTCTTTTTCCGAACCGAATCAATTTAGCTGCTAATCATTCAACGGACAAAACGTAAATGAAATATGATAATACCACGATGCTCGATATTTAACAATATTAATGTTAACAATAAAAGCATCAATAAGCGCAGAATAATGTTCTGCCAGTTTTGGATAAGAATAGAGTAAATAAAATACTAATTTCGGTATGGCACATGTTTAATTTGTTCATAAGTGATGATGGTGTGTACATCATGCAATAACAAATCGGAATACACTATTACGTTCAAACGATGTCATTTTCTGACGTTGAATAATGACGCTTAAACGTTCGCTCTGAAATTGATAGGTGTCTCCAAAGTATAAGGGGACCAAACTTTGATATGTATCATTTGTAATCGGTACCTTAACGATATCATTACAAATCTGTAGAAAAACAATTTCAGCAGTTTTTCTTCGACTTGATTTCTTAGAAATTTACAATCGAATGAATTCGCTTGAAAACATCTGTAGAGGAATATTTCAACTGACCCATCCGAACAATCGTTTGAATATGTGTATTAGTAAAATAATTTATTCAATATGACTCCACGTACTGAACAAACTTTGAAAGTTTAAGAAAAGGTTCTGAGATGTTTTAGAATTAGTTTTTTAGTTAACCGCATGCATCAGATCGTTTTCAATACGGTCCTTTGATATGGATATTTCATGTTAAAACTTTTCTGATACCACGGGTTTGTATAGCTGAGTTTCTCGCTGTTATGAAATATAAATATCTCACTAATCTTCTTGATCACTTGGCACTGAAAGATACTCCCAGTTTACTAAACACCTACTCTGCTATTTTTGACTTTGTCTATATATTTTTTCTATCAAACATGTGTCTTGAATACGTAATAGACAATACTCATGGAATGACACAGTTACAAGAAGATATGCTGCTGTACAACCCTATGCATAAAAGTATTTTTGTGACATCATATAAACGAGGTTGTTAGAGAAAAGTTGTATGGGTAATATGAAAAAGACAAGAGGGAACATTTTGCTGCAAGTTATATGCTGAAATCTTGTTTTATTGTGGCTCATACCACTTTGTCTTTACAAAGTGTACGAATAGTATCATTTTCGTCACTGTTGTATCTTTTATGTCTGCTGATTATATGTTTCCCTATCTCTTTTTGTGTATTTCACATAAAACGAATTCCATCTGTATATGTTTAAAACCAATTGTCATCATCATCTTGATATCGTTTCTACATTATTCTTTTGCTTGTTCCAATGAAACTATTTTCCATGTAAAAATATTTTAACCGAAACCGGTGCATGCCTAAACACAATTCATATTGTGTAATATGAGGGACAATAATCTAAGGAAAGTTCAGAGAGAAGAGTTTTAAAATCAGCAGGATGTAAAGGGAACAGAACATTTTTTCTCTGACGAAGATAATACAACAGCGATATACCAACATACATGGTTAGGCGAACGTGCTGTAAGTCAACGGATTCAATCGTTTACGTGCTGCCTGCAGGCCAGATTCATATCTGTCTGTTCTTTAACAACATTTTCTTCGCATTTTGTCGATAGGTTGACGACGACAGGTAATAAATATAGAAACTACTCCAGATAACCGTACCGCTGATAACATACGCCACTGCTGTAAACAGGCCTTCAATTGCTAAACTCATATTACTCTTTACGTAGTTCGCTGTAGCTGTTGAATAACAAAATTTTATAGAGGTGGGAATATTAGTAACACAGAAGCATAGGATCTGTGAGATCAACATTGTCGAAAGTTGTTTGTCGATACGTTGCTTAGTGATGATTGTTTTTTTTGCTGTTTGACGTTAACCTACGGTAACGTGACTATTGTTATTGTTCGGCGCAATACCGAGCGTAAAACCAGTGAATGTAGCTGTAGCAGAGTTCGAAGAGACCATTGCGTCTCAGTTGGGTTAACATTTCGAAGACTTTTCACGTTTCGATAGGTGAGCACGCCGAATACTGTCAGGAAAATAATGGGCAGAAATGTGTAAACTACTAATAGAAGGAAGTAATTACTATATGTTATAATCGGGAGGGTATAGGAAACATCACCGAGATAATTTATTAACTTGCACAACCACAGATAAGTTTCAGTGCCATTTTTACCACTAACGTAATGAATAACAGTGGGTAAAAAACATAAAAAAATAGCAAAACAGTTACTGATCTCTGTTGTCAAGAAGTACCAAGAACATGAACTACTACGGTAATTTTTCGATGAAAATAGTAAATATTGATAGAATTACCGAAAAGATCGATAATAATTATGGACAGATAACCGTAGAAATACACTTGAGTACAGGCGAAATTTATAGTATCGACAGTCGACATGTCTGGAAACAGAAACTAATGTAAGTAACTTTTCTTCTCAGTTTCTTTAATATAACAGTGAGAGAAAAAATCGTATTGCTTTTGAGCAAAAGAAAAGATTACATAAATCAAACTGCTTTTAAGATTAATTTATTATGAGTAGAGGATGTTTCTCTAATTTTTGAAAAGTGTAATTTAATAATAATCCCTGTCACATTAATCTATAAAGAAAAAATGCTTTTCCCTTTATATTAATTAAGAAACTCGGAAGTAGGTACAAATATAGCTTTTTTGGTTCTTTTTTTCCCTCCTAATCAGGAAAAATTTGCATTTTTATCAAATCGAAACAGGAGATATAAAAATAAAGGTTTGAGAGAAATATTAAAAACGATTTTGCACTTTCTAATATCAGCTACTGAAAATACCAGTTTCGAGGTAGCTTTTGTGATTAATTTTGTAAATAAGTCTGTCGTTAAATAAAATAATCTCTTTCTTAACACTTTTTAGGCGGAATTTCCATACTTTTCATAAAAACAACTTTCGTTTTAAACAAATTTTTCCTGATTAAGAGGAGAAAAAAAGAACCAAAAAAACTATATTTGTACTTACTTCCGAGTTTCTTAATTAATATAGAGGAAAAAGCATTTTTTCTTTATAGATTAATGTGACAGGGATTATTATTAAATTACACTTT
>CAJNOQ010003615.1:0-19680 GCA_905250885.1 Didymodactylos carnosus
TGGTTATGAAAACATGTCCCCAAGTCTCCTCTTTCGAATGGTGAAAATTGAAGCTCTTTAGCTTTTTCCTATCGAAAGTTATTCAAAAAACAGTCATATACCATTCTTTTTTTGGATGGACAATAGTCAGGTTGTATAGAAACCTAGGAAAGTAAAAGCTAAAAACTTAAAATAGTTTTATGGTAAAAAGAAAACACAAATGGACCAATAGTGGTACATAAAACTTTTTTACTATTTAATGAAATATTCAGTTAGAATCTTTCTGACCATTCATACCAACCTGAATCAAGAACAGCAACATTTTTAAAACCCAAATATTCAGCATAAATTGCTGCTAAACTTGCTCTCCAGCCAGTTCCACACATAAACACGAGTTTAGAAAAACTATTCACCTCACTGTCTAAACCGATATTTAACCATTTTTCTTGAAAATAGTTCGAGTGTGGAAAAATAAATGTTTTATTATCATACGCTGCTGTCTGGTTACTGATTCTTCCAAAGATACCATCGGTTTGATCATAAATGGCTCCCTTAATACGGCCAGCGATTTTAACATAGGAATAGCCAGTCGTTTTCCCGATATACTCATTTAAGGTGCGAACATCAATTAGTCTGATACTATTGCCATGCCTAATTATTGGAAAACTGATGGTAACTGATTGTTAAAGTAGTATTCAACTCACAAGTTCAGAATTTCGTTTAATGCTGTACATGTCATTAGAGTGTCTGGTCGCAATGGCATCGAAGGAGGCCATGAGCAATCGTTTGAGATCGATAAGGGAACAGGCACGTGATGGGTTGTTTGTGTTTCGTAGCACCATTTCTCAGCGAACAAATGTATATCGTTGCATCCGATCCAGTACAGGAGCCAGGCAAATCTTGCTGCAGCCATTAACTTGTTGGTAGAATAAATGACGATAAAACTTGCCTGCTGTATTCCATATTTAACCAGTATTTTTTCTTTTAATTCTTCAAACGGTCTGTACTTCCAGAAGTTTTTGCCAGTTAAACTATCATCACATTCAAATTCATTCGAATTCACATGAACAGCTTTTGGTATATAGTTCGACGGAGCATCATCAGCAGATACGTGGAAAAGTAAAATGTGAGTATCATTAAAGTTTAACTTAGAGTATAATTCTCCAGATGTGACGAACCAGCGCATCTACAATAGTAAATCATGAGAGACTCTTTGTATCATAACGTATGCTGTCGAAACTTTAGGGAAATGTGTGTAAGATCAAAAAAGCTAAAGGATGAAGCTGTTTTTATGATTTGATGCATCATCTATTTCCGAAAGTTTAATAAACTTTAATTTGAATGGCATCATACTTTTCGTAATTAACTCCTTCCAAAGCTATAAGGTGAGAAGTCCTCAGGCTATGTAGGTAACTTGACGTTGTAAAGAAGGTTCTTCAGTCAATTATTTATCGTAGAATTAGTACATATCGTTAGGCTGGATTGAATATGTTTTTTAATTCAGGATGATCATTTATTTACATACGTTTATAAAAATGTTCTGTTACGACAATATCATGCTTTTCTTACAGGAGAGCTGTACTTGCAACAATGTTCTTCAGTTAAAAAATGTTTGACAACAAATCAATTTGTAGTAAGAAACTGTCTTAATAATTGATAGTAAATTTTTTGATCGGTGTGAATCATGTTACAGGGATCGACACAATAATAATATCGATTGACGTTAGATATAACCACTGAGAAGATGAAAATAATAAACTAACTCTTTTTATTCTTTTATTCATTTTTGTATTGCTTGTTCTTTTTATACTTCTAGCTTTTTCTTCTCTTTTCTCTCCATGTGACATCGCGTTGACGTACGTTTCCTTTCATTATTGAATTTCTTTCTTTGTATTTATGAGCGTAACAGAAAAAACATGTAACTAACATTTTACACGCAAAAAGTATCTTGACCGACTACTGTCAAACGTGAAAAAGAAAAATGTACGCTTTTGTCAAAAACGACTTTTGTTGAAAGAAAAAAAATTTGGAAATTGGAAATCAAGGATGTACTTCACAGGCGGCACCTACTCAAACAGAAAATAAAGATAACTGTCTTTTTTCCGAGTGCAAATCGAAAACGTATGTGGCAGAAGCTAAGGCATATGCAGAAGTAGGGAAGTATTGTTAGTCTCGATAGATTGTTGTACTGCCTTATACATTTTTCTGGCAAAGTAGCACGTAATCTATACTATAGAAAATTCACTAGATTATGACATTTAACACATAATGTTAAAAAATTGTACGCTCCAAAGTCGAACGTTGTACACTATTTTCACATCAAATATGCATCATTCGATAGAGAATTTCATACTGATTAAGAATATGTTACTTTGAATTCTTTGTGGTGCGTGTTATCACCGAGAAAAATTCAAAATACTGAGAGGGACTCTCTTTTCCAATATCCACTAACTTTTTTTAAAAATGATGTAACTCCATTCCAAATGGATTTGGAGTTCCACCAAGGTGTTTTTCTTGATCAGCATCCAAAACTGCATATCGAAAAGTATATTTGAAGGTTGCAGATGAAACAATAACTTCTGGACACGTCGCTTTTCATCTACACCGTTTGTTTGACGGTACTCATCTTGCAAGCCACGTGAAGCCTTTTGGTTAAGGGCCAGAGACAAGTTTTATAAGCCATTCGCTTCGCCGTTCAATTTAGAACAAAAATATGAAGCACTTTTTTCGAAATTTTGTTTTTCGTTCCTGAGAAAGTACTCTATTTTCTCCATCAGAACTCATTTCTTATGTAATAAAAAATATCATATTCGGAATTAGCGTCGATAACCGATTCGAACGATATATGTCTGGACATTTTTCACCGATTTTCATTTTTGGGTGAAAATCTCAGTGGTTTTTTGACGTGAAAATTCGAAAAAAACAGGTGGTCGGATAGAGTAAAAAAGTGTATCATTCGGCTTGGTTGTCGCGCTAGCTTCGAATAAGATATTTTTATTGCATAAGAAATGAGTTCTGTGGAGAAAATACAGAATTACGGGCAGAAGCTATTGTTTCATCTGGAATCTTCAAATATACTTTTCGAGATGCAGTTTTGGATGCTGATCAAGAAAAACACCTTTGTGAAACTCCAAATCCATTTGGAACGGAGTTATACCATTTGTAAAAAATGTTAGCGGATTTTCGAAAAGAGAATCCCTCTCAGTATTTTGAATTTTTCTCGGTGATAACGCGCACCACAAAGAATTCAAAGCAACATATTCTTAATCAGTATGAAATTCTCTATCGAATGTTGCATATATGAAGTGGAAATAAAATAGTGCTCGACGTTCGAATTTGGAGCGCCTTACAATTTTTTACTTGTGATAAACGGGTACAAATCTTGCATATGGTTCAGAATATTTTTTGTAGCAATGAGGCATCTGTCAGAAAATGATCTGTAACGCGAAAATCTACTTTGTTGAGCGTCTATGTGCAAATTCGTATGTTGACTAGCACAAAGTCCATCTTTCGTGAATGTGATGCTTTATTTTAAAAATCATTTACAAGATTGATTTATACACCGAATAATATTCTTAGCACTTTCTTTTTCTGGTATCTCTTCTCGCTGATTATTCACTATTGTTATTTGGATAAAAAATAAAGACATATATCATAATGAGTGATCGAGTTTAGTTTTCATTAAGATTCCATTGTCAATTGGTGAGCGATAACAAATATTTTTCGAACTATGGCTTGTGAATTGCTTGAGCAAAAAATTGTTGATAATGCTTTCGATCAGTGTCGACTTTTCGTTATCTGTCCCCTTTCAAGAAATGAATGTCGACTGAAGGAGAATGGTGTACTAAACTTTGAAGATGGATAATTTTGATGGTAAACTGGAGAAGATTCACTCTCATTTGAATTTATTTCTGTTTCGCTATATTTGTCCGATGGCTGATTATTATGATTGTTGATGGTTTGCAGATTACTTTTTAAATCTGAGTGTAAATCGGACAAAGCGGTTTTTTGACCAACCAGTTTGGGTTTGAATGCATCCTGGTAATCTTTAATTGCTTTTAAATATTCTACTATTTGATGACGTGTTTTAAATCGTACTGGACGCGTAGGTGGTGTGGGAATGTCGAGATAAGAAGCAACCACACATGTTAAAAAAGTTAAGGCGAATAGGCAAAATATATACGAATTGTTCATTCTACAATGCAGAATTAAATAGTGTTATTGTTTCGAAATGACTTTCTCTCCTCTCACCAACTGGACAAACTAAACAGGCTTCCCTTCAACGTCTGGCTGATTAGATCATTTGAGAAACTATCCACATAATGAGTCCATTTCCGTCGAAAATTTTAACACTCCTTTATAACAGCAGGACCCCATCGTGTAATAATCTAACAGTTCTTGACCAATCTTGCAGTAGGGATCTTAGAATAACATAACCTTCGTTCTGTTTGCGTCAGAATTGGTATAGTGAAAATACTGAATACATCAAAAGTTTTCGCATAAGATACTGTTTATTTGTGGATGTCGTATTAAAGACTGCAAGGTTTTCATAAATATTTTTCTAGGCAATTGTGGTAAAATCAGCGTGTTCTTATTGATTGATTAGTATCCCGAAAGAAAAAAGATCTAGTTTCTATACAGAAAAATATTTTTAAGGTATTTTCAGTACCGATATTTCGATACATACCTACGCACTTATTCTTCTATGATAGATAGATGATGGAGACTTGCAGTTCACACCACTCAAAACTTGAATATGTCTTTTCTATGAAAAATGTTTAAGAAATCTTCATTGCTTGTAGAATATGAGCAGGGATACCGCGAAGTACGGTCCTTCGATTTCGAAGTAAATCGAAAACTTTCAGGAATGCGAGTAAATACCTGATTTGTCTAATAATACGTAAGTTTTGACATACAAGACATTTTGAGTTGCAAAAAACTTAATGCCCTCAAGTTTTCTGCTATAGTTTCTGCTCTAAACTAAACATATTTGTCATTTTCTGAACTGATTTCTATTCTAACTCGTAGACACTTAACTGTGAAAAACAACCAAAGTATTCTGAAATCTGTTGCTGCACTTTTTCGAATACGCTTTCCGGGTTTTAATTGTTTCCATTAACTCGCAGTTTATGTCTGAGATATAAACTTCTTTAAATTTAAGAGTAAAACGTACTGATTCATCATCATAACTTGAGGAATCGATTAAAAACCTGAATCTCAAATTCTGACTTTGAGAGTAAACTGAGCCGACAAAGGCGTTTTGTTACAAATAGTCAAGCGTTTATACCGCGGGAGTTGGAAGCCAGTTAGTGAAAGAGAGCAAGAAGAATGCAATGCTTTCAACATGCAAGTCGTAGCAGATTTTCTTGTGAACGAAGAAAAGAAAATATGTTGATGTTTACTCTTAAATCGAGAGTATTTATAATGAGTACTAACGATTGCTCGTTATACAACACTAAATCAGAGCTCAGAAACTTTTCCACTTCATTTCCACCTGTTGTTATCATTATTAACATACACCAGATGGTTTATCTCATTTTGAGAGCAATAAATTCTCGAATTTGGGAGTAAACCATTTGAAAAAAGCGGGAAGGAGGAATCCCCTCCCTGCTCGCGATGTCCCTGTATACGCGGTGACATCATAGTTCTTCTAGCCTTGATAATGACTTTCATGAGAGCTCCACGAATGTTGACCTGTAGAAATCTCAAAAGCAGTTGGGACATTAATTATCGATCGCATCGAACGGCGTACCAATATTAGCCTTCATTTAAAATTTGAAATCTAGGCGTAAATCTACTTAAGGTTGCACTGACTACTCTACGCTACTTTTATATAAAGTTGGAAAATTATTAGTTCATTCAAAATCTCCGTGACACGACATTTCCGCGAACGACATTACCGCAAAGACTTATTTATTCTTCTTTTCCAATAAACGAGCCTGGTTTTGTACATCATGTTTGAGTGAAGTTATGTGGTGAATAGTCATTATGTGATACAGTTACAAATATACAGTTTCATTGCATATCGTGTTTTACCGGTTTTCTCTACGGTACACGCTAAACTTAAGCTCACTATTTTTATAGCAGTGCAGAACCCGTGACACGATCCTTCCACGAACAGAATTCCGACTCTTCCCCAAATTTTCATAGTACACATGTGAATATTTTTGACAGTGTTCGCGAGAGGTGGGGGGAAGGGACGGCAGTGTGAGAGTGGGTTCGAAAAGTAATTTCAGACAAAACATATTTTCATGATGTGAAACTGTAGATCTGTAACTATATCACATAATGACTATTCACCACATAACTTCACTCAAGTTTGAAAACATGATGTACAAAACCAAGCTCATTTATTCTTCCTTTCCAACAGACAAGTCTTCACGGTAATGTCGTTTGCAGAAATATCGGTGTATCAAAATCTCTTCATAACTTCAACACATTAACCTGCTTTACGTACTTGCTTGTGCGAAAAGAGTGTGTGCATTCTCGTTCATCTATCTATCTATCGAAAGTTATTCAAAATACCGCATTGTGTATTCTATGTTGAATTGCACAGCAACTGAAAATTATGTTTGTATTAACAACAGTCCCATAGAACATAATTAGTAATTTTTTTATAATTTTTGTAATTATCAGGTGTTGTCAACTGAAAAATGTATTTCCTCTATTTAATTTTTCAGTCTATTTCTCTAACTAATAGTTTTCTGTGTGAAGAACAGAAAGGTGACAAGTAATGAATGCATTTTGATAGAAAAATTCACTTTGGGAATAGAGTTTTAAATCAAACATTTTGGAAAAAAATCAAGGTGCTCCTCGTGGCATGATAGCATCGGTGAAGTTTCATAAACTTTTATCGCCATAAGGCAACATCCGCAAAGCTGTTAGATGCCTCATTCTTAAGTAAATCATGAACGACTATAGATGCCAAACTCGTTTTCGTTAGATTAAGCATGGTCCAAAACATTTACGAAAAAACTGCTGTTTTCGTGGTGGATGTATTGATTAAAATGAGCTTTGTGACGCTGCCTCAGTCAAGTTCAAAAAGCATCTTTTAAAAACAAAATATGAATAAAATGTGTGTCAAGTTTTTTCTTCGATATTATTTAGAGTAATTTATGAAAGAAAATGTCTGACGTTTCAGTTCTAGCCAATTACTGAAATCGAAATCGAAAGGAATTTTCTAATTGTTTGATAAAAGCACGATATGGCTACATCTACAGATCACTTAGCTCTACAAAAATATGCAGATGATTCTCTTCAGAAAATAGACTGGGACAATTGCCGTATATTGGATCGAGATAGTATTGAATATCGGTTATTAATAAAAGTCTTTATGTATTTCGCCACTTAAACCCAATCTAAATAGTACGGTTAGATTGATATTCTTAATCCTGTTTCCAAATCAAAAATCATTTATAGCGTTAAAAAAATTGTTTGTTTTATGTTCATAAATGGTCTGTTTTGTGACGAATAGACACTTCTATCCGCTTACTATACTCAGAAAAAAAATCAGCTTACTTGGGTAAAGAATGACGAAAACATTGAACATTTTCTAACTCTAAGGACTTTACGGACATCCTATATATTTTGTTTTTTCCCCATGTTTCTTAATAATTCGGTCAAGCAATATTAATCTGATTTCCTCTTCCTTCTCTCATTTTTTAATAAAAGAGAAAAGAAATTATCTCTCGTTCTTATCAAGATTAAATCAGTGTACGAAGGATGCTACATGCACTTATCAATTCTTTAAAAAATAACACCTCAGTTATTAAAATATCATTGTCATCAAATGTTAGACAGATTTCTATTTTCTTTTTGTGTATCTGAGACAATTGTCTAATTGAGTACATTTTCTAGGTTATTGATTGCAACATTGTCGTCCGTAATTTATATTTTGTAGCTTGAACTTTTAAAGGTTCTCTCCTACTAAGAATCTATTTCAGTAATCGAATCTTAGCAAAAACGATTCAAGAACGGTTGCTTAAGTACTCTCTAGGTATGCAACAGTTACGGTTAACTGTAATTGTAAAAACTGTCTCAGTTAAAACCGTTGCAGTTAAAACTGTCAGTTAAGAATTCTTCGTAGAAGCAAACACAATTTGAACATTTGGAGTGCGTATAATCGTCGGGAGATATAGTTTATATTGAGTCTATGATTTTCATATTTCGAGAATATCGAAGAGATTAAAATACTGTTTTCATATCTTTTCCTTCCCTCTGTGGTCGCAATTCTTTTCTACCAGCTTTTATAATTAGATAATTTGTTCATTTTGTCTATTCGTTTTGTCTACGTCTAAAGAATAAACTATTTTTGGAGAACGCTTAATTCAAACAAGTTCAAATTTTTATCATAGATAAGACTGATACCAAGACAGCTCCGGTAAAAATTTAAGCTCATTAGCATTTGATCTGACGGACTTATAGCGTAAGCAAAATTTTCGAATGGAAAATCGCTTTTTTTCCGTAGTTTACGACCTTTTCTGCAACCGCTCTAGCGTCGAGGTATAGCACTTTGGAAAAAAATGTCAAGAGATAAAAATGTTCAGGATACATTTCTCTATCTGCTCTGAAAATTTGAGAGACATTTGTCAAAGTTCATTGAGCATACTATGCTGGAAAAGTCCGTTTCTATCGTGCATTGCCTCGTATAGAACAGAACTAATCAGTTATAATGGTAACTCCTACAAGTTAAAAGAGTACGTTTTGTTTACTAATTATTCTCTTTAATTGTGCTTCCTTTGATAAAGTATAAAAAACTATCCAATTACATGAAAAATGAAAAACGAAGTATTGACTGCTCCACGCTAAATACTATTGTTTTCGTAAGATCTCGTGAAGGAAGACAGCTGTTGCTGAAAAGATTGTTCGCCGTCATACTTCGAAGTGCTTAACATTCGCTGAAAGTTTCAACTTGATTTGATGAATCTTGCAGTATGAAGGAGAATACTGTAGGCAATATAAAGGTTTTTCTGGATCAAGCACGTATTCGTGCTCTACCTAGCCAGTTCGTATCTAAGTTGCATTCTGCATTTCACTCGTCCACACGTATTGCAAAAAAAAGATTTTAGGGTGACAGAAAAGAGTACTTGAGAGAACGGGTATTGAAAGTATATTTTAATGAAAAAAGCGTTTCAGATAGTTTAAATATTCTTCCATAAGATATGTTCGAAACGCTGAAGGGTGTTGCTTCATTTTAAGATCGGAAACCCCGTGTCGGGTTATTCGAGAACCGTCCTGTCGTACTTTACCAAGTTATAGAATTTACAAGAAAAGCCTTCTTAATAATTAATTTCTCCTTATTTCTGTAGCTTTGAGCTGACAATGAACATTTAGGGCTTTCTTGTAAATTTTTAGAGCTTCTGAAAAACTGGTTTCACAGAAAACCGGATGTTCAGGAACCATGGGGGAAATTCCTTTATGCCCTCGTAATCAGTTCGTCGGACTCTACAAACTGGTGTGTATCCCATTCGAAACTGAGTGTCACACTTGAGGACCTTCCCTCGTTAGAAATGGTTATGGCTACTATTTTATTGGACCAACGGTAGCATAGACCGTGTTCGTAAATTCCTGATAGAACAAAAATCTCACGGTGAGCATTCTAAAACATTCAAATTTTGTCCTTTCTATAAGCTCAAAAACTGATCGAAACCATTTTTTCTTTCGATGTTTTTAGTTATAGAAATGAATGCTGAAGTCTCACATATCTCTACACATCAAATATGAGCACAGATGTCGGCGGCAATTTTTGACTATGATTTTTGAGATAAAAATTTCGTATTTGTTTTAAAAATTACTGTGTATACCGCAGTAGCATCAAAATGATTAATTAAAGGATTAATCCCGTTAGGGTTGTACTTTTACGCACAATGGATTCGACTTCTTTCTATATAAAACGTGACAGAGTGGTATCTGGAACATATCTCACCACTTAGGTTCACCAAATGTCTACATGAGATTTGCAACGCCATGAGTTTTCTGGAGCTTCGACTTTTGTCGATAATTTTATCTCTGGTTAGCCTCAGAAAAATCGAAAAATAAAAATTTCCAAGAAATGCTTTCAGTTAATGTTGGAAAACAAAATAAAAGTGTATTTGTGTTTTATTTCCCATTCTAATAGTGGCACATCTTTTCCACGATTTTATCATTATATCACGTTAAATAATAGAGTATTCGTATTATTTTGCGTTAATCCAAAGTTAATGCACTATAATGTGCTTGAATTTGAGACTTAATGCGGGTTTGACACACGGCAATGTGGCAGTGGAAATTGGAATTCAGAAGAATTCGAAACTCCACTAGTGGAAATTAGAATAAAGTGACTATTCTAATTTCAACTAGTGGAAATTGGGATTCTATTTTCCACTATAGGGGAATTCCCCTATAGTGGAATTCCCGGGAATTCCAAACTCCACTAGAAATAAAATTATACAGATTTTTCTAATTTACACTATAGTGGAAATCGGAATGTACTATAGTTCAGTGTCAATAGAAGTAACAATACACACTAGATTATCCTTTATTAGTGGAACAGGAAAAGAAATAGATAAAATAATACCATAAACAATTTGTTGTTCCTCGATTGTAACTAATTTGAAATTGGAATTTACCCAGAATTTAAACTTTGGTGAACCCCATCCCTCCTTCAATGTTAATACAATATCTTCATACATTGCTTGTTTAATTAGAAATTTATTACGAAATTTTTCATTCATATTTTGAATATGAGCGAGCTTGTCATAGAAGAGTTCCATTAAGAAAAAGATTTATTCACGTACGCAAGATGCACGGGAATCAAAGGTGCAGTGAAATTTTTTATTTTGCTTATCATACATCATTCGATAGAGAATTTCAAGGCGGTCAAGAATATGTTTGCCTTGAGTTTTCTTAACCCTTTTTTCCGGTTGAAAATTTGAAAAAACTCGGAAGGTGTCGAAAACAGCCAATTTGGCAACTTTTCTTAGATTCCTCTCTATTTTAAATATGTTACAAGATGGAATCTTCTAACTTAGTTTTTCTGATAGATCATAGAAAACTGAATAAGAAACTGGTTTTAAACCACTCTTAGAACAAACCATCGACTCATAAAATAATTATTCAAGACCCATGCTCAAAAACTGAAACTTAATTTTGCAAGTCTATCACAGCTTTTTCTACAGATGCTAGAGCCAATACTTTTACATGGTTAGATGCGTCAGATGCGTAGTTCCAAAGTTACGAAGAGCTTTTTCTAAAATTCCTTTTCCTCGCTGAGAAAAACCGATTTTACTGAGGACACCTCCAAATGGGCCAGGTGATTTTTAGTTATTTTTTTCTGTTCTTCCCCGATATAGTCAAAGTGTATTCATATAAGTTAAAATCGATATCCAATCCAACAGACATACTCTCAAGATCAAGAGGATTTCTAGAAAACCTAGAAAACTCAAATTTAAAAAATGGCGTGAAAAACCGGGTTTTTGACATAGTATATAGTATAGCGAGGAAACGGTTTTGAGAGGCCGGGAACACATATTCTTGATGAGCGCGCGATTCTCTGTCGAATGATGTGTAAAATATAGAAAACTAAATTCTGCTCCATCTTTGCCGTCTTACAATGCCCTATTTTTTGTATGCTTTTTACCCACCATTTCATTGTTTCATGGAGTATAATACAGACAAATCTCAATATATTATCATGCATTTTACCTTTTATTTTTATTTAATGTACATTAAAACCTGAAAAGTATCCAACGGGTGGTGGCTTATTGATCGTTTGAGGTTTTCTAAAAAGTTGTTCATCGAGACGAGATCACCCATATTCTATTTTAGTTTAGCGAATTTTAGGATATCCATGGGCTGATCTCGATATAAATTTGCGGTGCAAAAGTAATTGCCGAAATCGTCAGCCATAGTTCTCCGCTCAGGAACATCGTAGAAAGTTCATTTTTTTTTTTAGTTGAAAGAGCAACGTCTGAACTTCAAAACACATAGAAAACAAAATTTTTGAGATTGATTTTGAGAAAGAAAAAAGTACGATACCAATTGTCGTTAAAAAAGCTCTTGCAACGTATTTTTTCCTTTATCTTTTTACTAGAGTCCGAAGAAAAACGTTTTTTTGAAAACCAAATAGATGAGAAAGTAGCCCGTGTAAAATTCTATTGACTTCCCTACTGTACGAAGTTTCTCAGGAATTCTATAACGGTAAATAAAGCGCATTATAAGTCTTAGTTTTGATATTGATCCTACTTTGCATGGGAAAGATGGGATGTGGAGAAAAAGTCGTTATATCAGGGCTCTAAACATGTTAGTAAAGGTTAAAACTAACGTGAATTTGTAGAGAATTGCATACTGTTGCAGAAAATGTATTTTAGAAAAAGGAGAAATATTCGTCCAGTATCTGAAAATTATTAATTAAATCTAACTACCTGTGTTTTGAAACTAATGAAAAACTTGCAAAGTTCCGATCGAAAAGCGGATCAAAGTATAATTTACCATACCCCATTTGGAAGAGTGATTAAACCACTTCTAGTTTCTATAATTATATAATTTCAAACGTATTCTGTTATAGGGAAAAATAGATTTGATGCGAGAGATACGTTTGAAGACGACAAAAGTTGCACGAGCTTTTTTAACGAGTATCGCACGTTTTTCTTCATCAAAGCCGATCCCAAAAATTTTGTTTCCTTTGTTTGTTGAAGTTCAGGCGTTGCTCTTCCAACCAGAAAAAGAATGAACTTTCTACGATGTTCCTGAGCGGAGAACTATGGCTGAAGATTTCGACAATTACTTTTGCACTGCGAGTTAGTTTGATGTTCTTTTATTCTCGGGTAACGAACGAATGTAATTCTGTTGTAATTCAGCTAATTGGCTGTCCAGATCGTTGATAATGTATTCCATCTTTGATATGAGTTCTACGTTTTCGCTATGAAGCATTTGATTTAGAGCACGATGTAAGAAACAGTTACCTGTGTACCATGATGGGTATTATTCTTCACCTCACAATGCTGTGTACTTATCTAGAAGTTAAACATACAAATTATTCGATTTTTGAACTTTCTAATGACACATCAAGAAAATGGAGATTAAAACATACAGAAAAACGAGAATAAAGGTCGATTGTTCTTCACAATACTTTTAGAACAAAGTAATGAGTGTGTAGACGATGTGTATTCTTCTCTTGCATGTTTTGTGGCATACATATACTTGCTCTACGGGCTTTCTCTACTTTTCGGATGGAAGAGATAGCCACTAAGTGAGAAATAAAAAAAATGCCTAAAATTTCGTCGAATGAAAAAGAAATATTTTTCATAAATTAATCAGCTATGAATTAATCTGTCTCTTTCCATTCTTTTTTAAAAGATCTCCAATCTGTTGAGTATATATGAAAATAGAGCTGCGACTAGGTATCTGAGCTCCTTATGGACTGGACTGAGTCCATAGTCCAGTTCAATCCATGTGGACTGGACTGGACTCAGATTTTTTGGATTTCATGGACTCGGACTGGACTGGACTCAAACTTTCAAGACCGTGGACTCGTCTGGATTGGAAAAATTTTGGATGGACTTGAATCGAGAAAAAATCGGTAAACGACAAGTTGTTTTTGTTTTGTTAAAGGCGATTCTAGAATACTAATAGAGAAGGAAAAGAAATAGAATAAAAGTAAATTCTAAAAATGGCTCGAGAAGAATTAGAGATACACCCACAAGGATGTGTTAGTCAAAGAACTAAAATAAAAATGAAATAACCCATATCTCCCATTCTCTAATCCTTTTTACAATTTACTTTTATTCTGTTATTTCTTTCCCTTGTCTGTTAGTATACGTACCGCACTCGCCAATAGCTACACTTTTCTCTCAGAACTGAAATTTAATTAAAACCAAAAGAAAAATAATACAAAAAAATTACACATAATTTTTATTGAATTAACTGAATTTTCACATGAAGAATTAGAAGTTACTGAACACTCCATAGCGAGGTAACACAGTAACCGCGCATCCAGGGGAGCAAATAACGGGAGGGTGCATACCCTCCGAATAATTGAAAAAGCTGTTGTTGTTTTATCCATTATTCCTTGCACAAAAACCCTGGGCGCATCATCTGTATATGCAGTATGGGTAGAATGCGTTTCGGAATTACATAACCAGAAAAGTGGTAATTCATTACTCGATGTTGGAAAAGGATCTTGAATCGCTTTCCTATCTACTGGCAAATTTCATTGTAGCAGCTCAGTCAACCTTTTTAACGTTCTTAGTCTGCTGGCACGTCAACTTATTAAGCTGTATTGCTCAATGAGTCGACAATTCAGTGTGATAAGCCAAATGGACGGATGACAATAAATGGACACCGAGACAGATTGTTCATGTCTAAAACTCTAAAACTCCAAAAGTCTGAAACGCTAAAAGGCTAATGCCTAAAACTCTAACTCTTCAACTACTTGACGTTTGTTCACGAGAACTTCATCTTTTTTTCTCCAAGTTTGGACGTTTGTTCACAAGAAGTTTACCTGTTTGGTCAAGGAGTTGACGTTTGTTCACAAGAACATCATCTTTTTTCCGCAAGAACGTGACGTTTCTTTATGGCGAGCACAAAACAAACGATTTGAAGCGGACGAATGCAGGTCAACAAAAATCTATTTGTTCGTTTTACTACTATAATATGTTAAGTTTAGTTTAATATGTTCTTAATATCAGCAGGTATTCTCTTGCGATTCTGGTTGCTTTCTTCGCTGTATGCTGTGACTCAGAAGCTCAGGAAAGTGACTCACGTGCTTTTTCCACTAACTGTCTTCTATCTCGCACAAACAACATTCGTAACTTTGCCTTTTACTCTTAACTGCTCATAAAGGAGTTTTTTGTTAAGAAAAGAGTATCATAAAATGCTTACCTGAGGGCTTAGTCATCTTTTCACACAAAGTCAATAGAAAGTAACGTTCTCCTTCTACATTATCAACATTATTGTTGATTGCACACAATAACAATCACTTCAAAAGGTTTCAGAATACAAAAAAATTGTTTCGCAACGAAGAAGTGGAAATAAAAAAGAAAATAACTTTTAGCTAACATTAAACTACAATCTACAACTCTTTTAAATCAATTCGTTCAACTGGACACATAAAGTGACATACACTCTGCAAATAACAACTCCCGATCAGAATGTCTCTGACGTATACTAAAGATTCAACTAATGTTGATATTGTGATGGATAACATTCGTCATACGCAGGATCCTCGTAGAACTAAGAATGAAAATCATTGTGTATTACTAACGACAGGTTCGTTAAATCCCGTTCACAAAAGTCACGTATTAAGTCTGATACAAGCAAAACAATATCTTGAACAGCAATACCATTTTCGAGTGTTAGCTGGATATTTATCGCCAACACAGGATAGTTATGTGAAGGAAAAATTACGTAGTAATCATATACCATCTGAACATCGTATTCGTATGTGTGAAGAAGCAATTAAAGAAGCCAATGTTCAAGATTGGATCTGCGTGGATAAAGCCGAATGTAAGGCAACGGGATTTGTTGATTTTCCTGGTGTATGTATACAGTTACGTCGCTACATAAATGACATAGTTGTTTACAGCCAAGGACTAGTAACCCGTCCGATCCGTTTGATATATGTATGTGGCTTAGATCATTTTAACAAATGTTCTGATGTATTATTATTAGCTAGAAATGAATACGGTGTAGCTGTTATCTACCGTCCAGGTTATGAAGAAAATAAAATTCAGACTGTTGTGAATCCAAATATTTTCTATGTTCCAATCAATGACGAAAATAAAAAGAGTCTAACGGATGTCAGTTCATCTCTAATTAGACAAAAATTACAAAATGGTGAATCCTGTGATAGTCTTACCTATAAATCTGTTCTAGAATACCTGAAATTATTAAAAAATTGAAAGAAAAATGAATGACAACAAAACGTAAATACCAAATAAATGCGTTTACATTTTCATTTTTCTAACACTATACATGTCGTAAAAACATTACATGTGAGTAAAGTCAGAAAACTGTCTGTATAAGGTGTTGGATGATTTAGTTTGGATTAACCTGTTTAAAAGTAACGTGCTACTGACACTAGGAATGTAAAAAACAATTTTTTAAATTTTTCTACTATAGCCGGCGTTTTAGTGAAACTCAACCGCAGAGAGAGAAAGGTAAATTTAGTGGAGATAGCTGAAACTTTGGTATCCCTTTCTCCCTATTTCGCGAATGGGCATAAAGCTCAATTTACAAAAAAAAATATAATGCTCAGTATGATGTTTTAGTTCACTACAGGCATCATTAAAACTGTCATCCGCTTTTGTAAAATCAATATAAATTTTTGTGCAGATTATGCCCTGATAACCAGCAAGAAGGTCTATAATCAAATTCAGTCTTTATAGCTTGACGGTGTATTTAAGTTAATTGACGCTCGGTTCGACACCCCTGTGATTTTCTTTATCCACTTCAAATGCAAATTATGATAAGTTTAGTCTGTTCAACAGTTTCAGCCATGATTGCAAGGTAGAACGAAATAACTCTTTCTTGCTAGACCATATTTTCTACTTTTTCTATTTTGACAAACCAACGTAGATCCAGTGACATAATTTCGCGACAGTAACTGAGCTTAATATTACATAATACTTTTGCTCGCATCTACATATTATTCTTCCCTTCCCATTTCGTATCATTTGTGCCTTTTAGCTGAGTCAGAAATACTCGTTCATCGTTTGGTTTAATCACTATTGTATCTTAGTGGCTGTTAGTCTCGACTAAGAGCGGGCTGAATTCATTAATCTTCAAACATATTCAGTAAATTTTCGTTTAACGCTATTTAGACGATGACCACAATGACCATGCTGGATCTAATGGCAATGTCTGTGTCTGAAAAAATACTTCATAAAAGTGATGGACACCGAGTTCCACGAAAACTATGCTGTCCGAGTTGTTTCACCTAAAGTTAAAAGCATTAAAACTCACTCCAAAACATCAAATAGCGTTAAGAACCTGCGAATATAGCGAATTTTCTCTCCTAAACGGGATGGAAAAGATTAGAAAACAATTTTCTTGTTCAACCGTTTAGTAAAAGCCATGCCGGAAGACGCAAAAGTTTTGTGAATCTTTTTATAAATTTGTTATGAATACGATGTAGAATAGTATGAACACCGTACATGTTCCGATGGTTTGTGGGTGACTTTTAATCTTAGGTGCAACACCTCCGAAAGCCCAACTTTCAGGGAATCTCGTGAAGAGAGAGAGAGAGAGACAGAGGCAGAAGGTAATATTAGCTAGTACACTGAAAAAAAAAAGGTTTCGAGAACTAAAACCATTTCTAAACCCTTTTTAGGTTTCGGAGGCATGTACGAAACCCTTAAAAGGATTTATCAAGGATCTAGGAAACTTTTTTAAGGTTTCGTAGATTTCTTACGAAACCTTTAAAAGGGTTTAAAAATGGTTTCAATTCTCGAAACCCTTTTTAAGTTTCGTAGCGTGCACAAAACCATTTTTAAGTTTCGTAATGTGCACGAAACCCCCTTTAAGTTCCGTATCGTACCTTTTTTTTTTCACAGTAGAAATATGATTTATATGGCGAGCACAAAACAAACGATTTGAAGCGGACGAATGCAGGTCAACAAAAATCTATTTGTTCGTTTTACTACTATAATATGTTAAGTTTAGTTTAATATGTTCTTAATATCAGCAGGTATTCTCTTGCGATTCTGGTTGCGTTCTTCGCTGTACGCTGTGACTCAGAAGCTCAGGAAAGTGACTCACGTGCTTTTTCCACTAACTGTCTTCTATCTCGCACAAACAACATTCGTAACTTTGCCTTTTACTCTTAACTGCTGATAAAGGGGCTTTTTGTTAAGAAAAGAGTATCATAAAATGCTTACCTGAGTGCTTAGTCATCTTTTCACACAAAGTCAATAGAAAGTAACGTTCTCCTTCTACATTACCAGCATTATTGTTGATTGCACACAATAACAATCACTTCAAAAGGTTTCAGAATACAAAAAAGAATTGTTTCGAGACGAAGAAGTAGAAATAAAAAAGAAAATAACTTTTAAATAAGATTGGACTACAATCTACAACTATATACTTTTAACGGAATGGCTATTGCCACTCTCTGAGAGTGTCAACAAGAGCTATTGCCACTCTCTGAGGGTGTCAACAGGAGCCGTCGTATTTTTACTTTTGGGCGTAAGTTCCAGTACACTTTATGAATTTCTTAACATTGAAGTTCTAAGATTGTTTTTCCTAAGGCACAACTGGTTATTGAAGTTGTGGAGGTCAGCATGAATCAGTGCTTGCATTGCTATTGGTTTCCATTGTTTATCAACGTCGGCAGGACTAAGAAAACACTAACAATAAATAAAGTAGAACAATTAAGTTTTCATACATAATAAAGAACACTCTCAGAGAGTGGCAATAGCTCTTGTTGACACTCTCAGAGAGTGGCAATAGCCCTTGTTGACACTATCAGAGAGTGGCAATAGCGCTACCCTACTTTTAAATACCCTCAAACTATATTCTACAATCTACAGACATTTAGAGTTATAGACTTTTCGATTTTCTGAATTTAAGACATTTACACTTTCCGACTTTAAGAGCTTTAGATTTTTACAGTTTTAGACATTCAGACTTTTAAACTTTTACAGTTTTAGACCTTTAGACATTTAGAGCTTTTGAGTTTTAGAGTTTTACATATTTAGAGTTTCAGACTTTTAGCGCTTTAGACACTTAGAGTTTTAGACATCTAGTCATTTAGATTGTTAGAGTTTTAGACATTCAGAGATTATTAACAGAATGAGAGAAAACATGTTTATATATACAATACTCGTACTAACTATAGAAAAAGAACTTTTTTCTCTATAGTAGAAAAGAAAAGAGTGATAAAGAAACTTCGTTCTTTTTCTATAGTTAGTACGAGTATTAGAGCCTTAGCGTATAGCACATTTTAATGCGGTGCATATATCGACATTCAGACGCATTTGTTATGATAGCACGAAAAAAATCCTTTTTTTAAAATCCAAGTATATTCTCTTGAAAATGACAGTATCGACAGTCGAAACGCTGAGTAATATTAACCTTAGTTGAATAAAATATGGATGCTGCCTTTTTCTCAAATGGTTAGTTTTTTCTAAATCAACAACATTGACATACATGAGACGTAACAGAACGAGGAAGAAAAGAGGACACGGTCTTTGTTCTGTTCTCTTTTCTGTTGTGAACCCTGAAGAGTGTAAAGTATATAATCCTCGTTCTATTACGTCTCATGTATGGCAATGTTTGCGCACGCATATCTTGTTCTAGAAGAGAAATCTCTGTTTTTGACATCAGTGAAAAGAACATGAGTGATGAAAAGTCAACATATATAAATGGTCTCTTTTACAGCGTATAATTCATTGAGTTAAACACCAAAGCTTCTCTAAGTGTAGGCATCTGAACGACATTTGCAAGAGAGAGAAGAACGTAGACTTGACGTTTTAATCTCAGATTTACATCGTTAGATGCATAGACTAGGCATGCATCGCTTTCGGTTATTAACCGCAAACCGACCATCAATTATAACCGAAACCGAAATAACCGAACGTCGGTTATAACCGACGTTAATCCTTGAGAAAGCCATTAATTAGACAAAGAAAAATGACTAATTTTAAGTGAGAAAAATGCACTGCTTCTTCATACCAAGAAAGCATTTTCAAGACTCGCTGCTTGATGAAAAATGCAAGATGCGCG